>PVJA010014641.1:6225-46893 GCA_004027025.1 Myocastor coypus | reverse complement strand
ATAACAGCAAATTTCTCTTCACAAACCATGAAGTCAAGAAGAGCATGAAGCAGAGTGGTTCAAATCCTCCATGAAAACAAATTCCAGCCCAGACTTCTATACCCAACAAAACTCTCCTTCAAATATGAGGGAGAAATGAAATACTTCCATAAGAACAACTAAAAATTTCATGACGTTAAGCCAACCCTACAAGATATACCAAGTGATTTCACAGAAAGTAAACTGATTGACTGTATTGCACTGTCTCTCAGGCCTCAAATTTTCTATAATACATTTACCTTTTCAAGGTTGAATTCCTTAATATACAAGCCAGTGGTTTTTTCCTAGGCTATTCTTGAATTTAGTCAACTAGGAGCCTTCTCTAAACTAACCCATTCAAGTTCAGAGAGCCAATACTTCTTTGTATTGAGCCAATGTCTAGCTCCTTGTAACATTAACTCATTACCTCTACCTCTATCATTCATGAGGACACAACTGATTTCTTTTCCACTTAATAGTCTTTGAGATAGGTGATGAATACAATAATCACAAGCTTAACTCTCACTGCCCAAGAATCTTCTCTTTTCTAGGCAAATATTTCAGGTCAGTTTACAGGAAATTGTTTTGAATTTCTTTACCAAAGATTATTCACTTTTGAATATAGTCTGGCTTTGCTTGTTTCTAAAATCCTCAGAGCTGAATAGAACACACCACAATTGTTGCAACCAGCTCTCACAGCAGGATACTTTTCTCATTACTGGTCTGTACCACACTCAACAAAGTACATTAGCTTTCTCAGTAGCCACATAATACCGCTGGTTCTTATTAAGATAAAATCCATAAATCTTTGTTATATACATACCAAAAAGACATGCTCGCTTTACCCTATAGGAACGCAGCTTTGTGTGTATGTCCATGCATGTCTGGTATTTTTTTTTGGGGGGGGGGGCGTTCGGAAGGAGGGTCAAAACATTTAGTTCAAATTTGCCCATAATTAATTTCATGTTGCAAGATTTGGCCCTTCTTTGCAGATGTTTGAGTGTTCAGTCTAGTTTCTGTGGATTTTAATTGCATCACACATGGGCATCTCTCAGCTCCCAAAATAGTGCCCTAAGGCAAATTTGATAAAATTCTACTACATCATTATCTAAGATACTGGAAAAAAATTATGAACTACAGACAATAGAGCCCTTTGGCTTTATCCATAGAGAATCTTCTATGTCTGGTTGATAATTGTAAGAATTTCTAAGAATTTTTTTGGACATACAACTAATAACCTATAAACATACAAAAACATCTAATTTTTCATCCTAATTTTGGTATGTGTTAAGCATGAAAGATAAGCAGGAGATAAAGGAACAGAATGCTCTTTGTTCAAAGTGTTCTCTTGACAACGCATCTGATTTACAAGGTTTTGATTTTGGACAATTGAGCACCTCTCCTACAGCTCTGAAAAGCAGTCTGTTGATCTCTGAAGTTGAATTGAAAACAAACTTGGGCCATCAAGTCTGATTTTCTTTGTTATTCATTAGCTTGGGAAAGAAAATAATAAAATTCTTTTGTGGCACCTTCTCACCCTGTCTCTACTTTCTCCACTGTCCCTCCAACGCATAAAGGAAGTCTGTATTAAGGATCAGAGTTATAACTTAGGGACTTGTGCATTACACATAAAATGTGTTTTTTTGTTTCATCCCATGTACCTGAGTGTATGAAGAAGAATGCATTGAAGTAGGTAAGCCAAAAAGTAGATGGGGGAGGCAAGCTCTTGGTTTATAAAAGCCCATGAAAAAGTGACCTAGGATTTTGGGTAAATGTCACAGAATTTTCAAAACAAATAAGAAGTGTTTCTTTGCTGTCTCTTGGTTGGCTAATGCCACAACAGTTCTGGAGGAAAGAAAATGACTCTTCTGATCCACATAAAGTCAATCGCATTTAGAATTCTATAGTCCTACTTAATGTAGTTTGGAAAGAAAAAGTTATCTGGGATGATTCTTAATTTATTCATTTCATATTAATTTCCTTTGAAAATACTTGTTTCTAGTTCCTATTTCTTCCCTATATCTTTATCACATCGTCCCAATAATCAGTAGTTTTGATATCTTGGATGCATGCTGTGGGTACTCTCTCACCTCTCCCTCTCTTACCTGTTTGCCTACTTACACTATACTCTGCTTTCCTAGTTCTCTACTAGGCTGTCCTGAAAAAACAGTGTGAACCTCAGCAAGTGGTCAAGCACTTGTCCCCATAGTGGGCAGGTGAAGGACACAGTGGTTTTTGATATTCTTCCCAATTTTCTGTTTCTGTATTTCTAGCCTCCTGACTTTTTTTCTATTCCACTTTTCATCATTTTTTCATTCTTGGTTTAATTTCTGCAGTTTTCTAAGTTGAGCTCTGTGTGTTTCTGTCTGCCTGTCTCTCCCTCCCTCCCCCTGTTTTTTCTTCTCTTTCTTTCTTATTTCCCACATCATCTCTGAGTCCCTCAGACAACCCTCTCCCCTCAGTATCAACACTTCTCTTCTGTGCAGACATTAGGCATTTCTTCACTTCTCTTTAGCCCCCAGTTTTCTAGTTCACAAATATCTTATTCATCCATTTTTTTTTTTTTTTGTCTTTTTGAGACAGGGTCTCACTATGCAGTTGAGGCTGGCCTTGAGCTCACTTTTGTAGCCCAAGCTGGTCTTGAACTCGCACCAATCCTCCTGCCTCAGCCTCCCGAGTGCTGGGATTACAGGCGTGAGCCACCACGCCCGGCCATCCATTTTTATATTAAGATAGTTCACTTGTTTAATTACAAACTAACTTTCAAAAAAAGTCAATTGATTCTTGATTGGAAGGTCAGGAATTGATATTCAGGACATTGGAAACTTTTGACAAAATCCCAACAAATATGCCATCACCAAAAACTACCAAATCTAACAAAAAAGCCAATAAAATATGCATGAGTGTGTCTGTGTGAGTTCGGGAGCATCAACCCAAGACCTTTTATAGTGAGCTACTTCTCTAGTGCCTTTTATTTTGAGATAGGGCCTTGTTAACATTGCTGAGGTGCCTAGGCTCTTTGCTGGACCTCACAACCACCCCCACCCCATTCTGAGAGTACAAGGGTGTGGCACCACACACAGCTTCCACCGGAATGTTTATACCAAAAATTACTTCATTTATCTGAAATTCGAATTTAACTGGATTATCTAAATTTTTTGGCAACCCTAACACTATGCATTTAGTTATATCTTCAGTTAATAAACAAGTACTGAATGAACTAAGTACATCTAAATAGCGTAGCAGACAATGTGCAAGGTAACACGTGCATAAAATCAATGCTTGTCCTCAAGGAATTCATAAAATAAGGGTTAAGAATTATTTTAAAAATTAGTAATGGACATCTGAGATGAACACATACTTCTCAGAGAAAGAAATTCAACAAGCTTATAAATACATGAAGAAATGCTCCACATCGCTAGCCATTTGTGAAATGCAAATCAAAACAACACTTAGATACCATTTCACCCCTGAAAGAATGGCTACCATAAAAAAAACAACCAACAACAAATGTTGGAGAGGCTGTGGGGAAAAAAGGAACACTTCTCCATAGCTAGTGGGAATGCAGACTGGTACAACCATTATCGAAAGCAGTGTGGAGACTCTTTAAAAAACTAGAAGTGGAAATGCCATTCAATGCAGCTATCCTCCTACTGGGAATTATTCCAGAAGAACTGAAAACATCATATCATAGTGGTATCTGTGCACCTATGTTCATAGCAGCACAATTTGTGATAGCCAAATGTTGGAAACAACCAAAATGCCCATCATTTGAAGAATGGTTGAAAAAGATGTGGCATTTTCATAAAATGGAATATTACTCAGCTATAAGGAATGATAAACTAGAAGACTTTATATATAAATGGATGCATCTTGAACATATATTCATAAATGAAATAAACCAGGCCTACATATGCAAATATCATATAGGCTCCCCAGCATAAGGACTCAAAAGAAAAAAATAGGTGAGAGAGAGAGAGAGAGAGACAGACAGACAGACATACAGACAGACAGACAGACAGACAGATTTTTGGGTGGTACCAGGAATCAATCTCAAGAACTTGCATTTTCTACATCCTCAACCTCTATAGCTTTTTTTAGAAGAGTGACTTAAATACAAAATTCATTTGGAAGAGGAAAAAAATAATGTTTATTGAAAGTGTTAATGATTAATTGTTTCATCAGTCTTACATAGCTGTGTCTGTTGATCTAAACTGATGTGATGATGAAAATATGTAATGCAACAATTGTTAAATTTTTCTTGTTTTGGAATTCTGTACTATACGTACTCTTATTTGTTACTGTTTTTTTTTTTTTTTCTATCTTTGTTTCTGCTATTTTTATTCTTTAAAATAAAATTTAAAAAATAAAATAAAAATTAGTAAAGAATTAAAAGACAATACAAAGGGCATATAACTAAAATTTTAGCTAGCCCTAGTTATAAATCTAATATAATCTCAGATATTGATCTGCTGGATTGATTAGGAAGATGTGATCTGAATTAAAGGGACAAAACACATGCTCCAAACAAAATAACAAAGCAAAAGTTTCCCCTGCCCTCTCTGCCCTGTACTTCCTAGCCTCTGTCCTCAACATGTTGTTACTTCCTCCTACAGAAGCATGGTCACCTAGACTTGCATGTACACATCCTGCAGGCTTTTCCTTCTTCAGATTCCTTGTGGCACCTTCAACTACCACACATCAGTGATCATACTCGACACTGTTTGTCCTATGCTTGTAATCTTTAAGTGTTAACTACTTTTCAAAGGAAAGGGCCAGCGAGATAGCTCAGCAGTCTAAAGCTCCTGCTTGACCAAGCTTAGGCAACTGCAGGGACCACAGTTTGATCCCCGGCACCACATGCTGCCTAGGCCCACCTCCAGGGAGGGCTGAGCCAGCCATAACATAAATGAATAAACAAGGAGGAGGACGAAGAGGAAGAGGAGGAAAATTGTAGTCATTACAGAATGTATATTTCAAAATCCTTCAGGAAGGGCCAGCCAAAATGCTCAGAGGATTAAAGCGCCCACAAGGAGGCACAGGGTCGCTCTGAGGCTGCAAATGAGATGGGGGACAGTGGCATGCGCCTGTAATCTCAGCTCTTGGGAGGCTGTAAATAGGCAGATCACTACAAGTCTTATCTAGTAAGGAGCCCCTTAACATCCTGTAGACTTTTCCTCAACTACAAAAAAAAAAAATATTTGATGAAGTGGATGAATAGATTTCTAAGTCAAGAGTATTCTGCTTCTTTTGCCTGTTAATAATTTTCCTGCTTATTATCATTGCACACATATGCACATACAAACCTACAATGTTACCTTTTTGCTTAACTTCTTGTAAGCAGAGTCAGATAGTCTTTCTTCCATGTACCCATGTACCTTTAAATAAATATGCAAAGCAGCTACTATATTACAATTATTTGGATACACATTTTTTCTTTCCACTGGTCTATGAAGTATGACTTCTTGCTTTACATAGTCACAGAGATTTATAGTAGCTGTTGAACAATACAATGAGAAAGACTTTTTTAAAGGATCTTTTCTGTTTTGTACTAGTTTGTTTTTATCTTTATTTTAAAAAGTATAATAAAGTAATAAACACTATAATAAATATAAGATCCTACTTATATAAAATAAATTATAGATAGTACATATTTGGTTGAGAAGTAGACCAACTTCTTTTTAAATACACATGCTTTAACACTTTGATTATTACAAAACCTCAATTTGTGATATGACCTCACTATAATTTATTTGAATATATACAGGAGATAAATATATTGCTTATGTATTGGCATGGTAATGTTTATAAGAACGTGATAGTTATTTATAAGGTTTTGGTCTATTTGGACTTTTTGTTTGCAAATATTTGTTCTTGTGTACAGCAGAAGTTTTTCCATGATTCTGTAAGTCCTCTCTCCAAGCCTTTGTTAGCCATATTTGGAAGATCTCCAGGCAGCACAAATTACTAAGAAACAATGCAGGACTTCAAAAGCATGTTTATTTCTACTGTAACATGGAATTCACTATCAAACATAGTGAATGTTTGAGGCCTCTACCTTTGTGCATACAATAGGAGGTTTTCCTGTAGAAAACTGTAATAATTCATTATGTTTTTTTCTTTTACCTCCTAAAAGAGATACTTTTACTATTATGCCTTCAAGGGGTTAAAATCAAGAAGGAATTCTAGTCAGATACAATTAACTCCCTATGCAGTGCAGAGATATTCAACCAGGGCTGCAGATTACAGTCAATGTAGAGATTGTTAAGAATTCCCATGCTGCCATCCCACCTCACACTCGTTGAATCAGCATTCCTGTAGGAGGTCTGTGCCTCAAGAACTGTACAGTGAACCTTGACTGGAAGCTACTAACATAGCTGTCCTCAAGAGAAAATCATTGTGAGGAGCTAGAAATATATTTACTTTAGAAAATGGTTCAAATTATTAAAAAATGTGGCTGATGCAATACACTTCCTTTTCACAAGTTCTCTTCTACTGAAGCATAATTCTGCATTTTGATTAGGCCTTTTTTTATTCATAGAAATAACTAAACAACTGACCTAATAGCACCATTAATTATAATTATGACATCTCATCAGTTTGGCAACTGCTTATTTCTAACCAATTATTTTGATTATCTTCTAACAACCAAATATGGTTGGCTGTTCTGCAATTCAAACTATTTTTCAGCGTATTTGAAGGAAAAAATTTGTCTTATTGACTTGAAATTTATTGAAGAAAATCATTACTATGATAAACAGTGACAGTTACATATTTATATCAACTATTTCTATATGTTATTGATCTTCAAGAATCTCCTATCTTGTATCTCTAGTCAACCATATTGTATTACATCTCATTCATTTACTTATTATAATATTGTGAACCTACTTATTTCTTCCATTATTTCTTAAATACATCTTTTTAAACTGAGATGATTTGACTCCTTACTGAGAAAAGCAGCAACCAATTACTAACCCCAATAAATTGAAATTCATCATATAAAATGCTCACAGTACTTTTTGTAATGGTTACAGAAAGTTTTACTTCACTAAAATCGTCTTATGACCAAAACAAATTTACTCATCTTTTTACCCACAGATTTTATAAAATTTTAGGATAGATAACATTAAATGTTTCTCATCTTGGTATCACAAATGTTTTCAAAGCAACTTTCATTGATGATTTTGTCATCCAATATATTATATTATCTAATTAGCCTAATTTCAAAATAAAATAGTGGGTACATTTTAATCTTGTTTGATAGTTCAATGGTATTTTTTAGGATAGAAGAACATAACCCCCTCTAGTGGAAAAAGGCAAAACACAAGAACATCATGGGTTGAAAGGCCAATGGAATTTCCTTAAACAATCATCCTATCTTAAGAAGCTGATGGACTAATTTCCTTAGCTAACGCTTCAATTCAAGCATGTTGTCTTGGAGAACGCAGTATGTCCTACATATTTTTATTTTAAAATGTAGAACTGTACTTAGAATTTAACACAGTGTAATAAAGGAAACGTAGTTCATGCCAGACACCCTGCTTCATATTGAAAAGAGTAAACCTTCAGAACATCATTTTAAATGGTTACTTCTAGTGAAAGTATTATAAAAACATGTGCCTTCTAATCAGGCAAAAGAAAAACTGCCGCAGAAATTAAGTTTGCATCTTTTTTAACCAAAAATTTTTAATCACCAGATATCCCTGAAGAACATGTTTTTGTTAAGTTAAATGAGCTAGCCTTTTGCCTCTAGCCTCTTTGTATAGAAAGTTGTTTACAGCCCATCATTTATAATTCTCTAAAAAAGTGACACATTGATGGGTAGCCGAGTAACATAATATACAATATACAAATCTACGTCTTGCACATGCATGCAAGAGCATGCAAGTGTATGCAAGCACACACACACACACACACACACACACACACACACACACCACATTTAGAAGCTGGTTTATTTTCTGGGATTCATCTAACAGTAAATGTCCATTAAGTTCTGCTCAGATATGGAGATTTAAGTTCATTCATCCCACATTATGGTTCCTTTTAACTTGAGATAAGCAGAATAAACAAGTTCTTGCTCAAGTACAAACTAGTTTGACTTTCTCTCAGATTATCAAAGCCAAGTACTCAAAGCTAGCATCAGATAAGTCTGCTATTATCTTGTCTACTGAATTTGAAACACCATAGAAGTGAGACCATCTTCAGTTGTCCCATTACTTATAATTTTAAAATACTGTGCAAATAATTTTGGAACTAACCTTCATATTTCTTTCACTAGGTCAGACCTCATTGACCTATTTAAACATGCCATATTTTGAAATATATGAAACCAGGACAAATCTGTTCCTCTCCTCATAGATACATTTCCTGAGGTGGTATACCCATGTGAGACTTATCTCATTTCCTCTGTGATCTCTATCATAGCCTCTTTATTTTCATATGTACGGCTGCTGCCTCACAGACAAAAAATAAATGGTCAACAATTTTAAATGCCTCTAATGAAAAGCACCATCATGAATGAACTATCACATAAACTGTATATCAAAATAAATCTAAAAATATTTATAAAGTAATTAATAATTTTATAACATGTCCATATTATAAAGACATGCACAAGTGATGTGAACTTTAAAAGTTCAAATGCAGTTGCCAGAAATATTAAGACTGCATAATGTAGAAGATTTAACTATCAAGCACAAAAAACTAAATATTTTTATGTTCAATTTTCATTTTCACTAGTTTTACTTCACAAAAAGTTATTGCCTTGGTTTCCTTATCTGCAAAAGGAAAATAAGCCCTGCTTACTGTCGGAAAGTTCAGTATTTGGCATCTAATAAGTCAACAAATTATATTTCCCTTGATACTCATAAAATCCTATAAGATTATGAAATTAGATAATATAGAGCTTTATTTTACAGTAGACAAATCAGGCTCAGGCAAGATCCAAGGCCACATATTATATATATGCAAAACATTATATATATGTATTAGATATAGTAAACATTTGGATGTGAGAAAGTAAACAGTGGTTAAGGAGTGGTGATTTCTTTTGATTGAAACAGAGCCTTAAAAGTGAGTAACCATACATAAAGAGGCAGAGTTAGGGTGGGGGCAACTTGAACACCAGAGTGGGGGTGCATATTGTATCTGAAGTTCACTGGAGGTAAAGATCTACTGGGTAGAAATTATTGCTGAGGTACAAGAGCCAAATCTTACTTTTAGGAGTCTTCACAGTGCACCAGAGACATAAACAACATGATGAAAATGATATGAAAGTAACAATTTTGTGGACAATTAGAAGGGAAAAAAGCACTGAAGACAAAGAAATACATTTACTAACACATGAGCGCAGACGAAGGAGAAATACAGGGATGCAGGGAAGACTATAACAGAATGAAAAAGATCATGGCCAAATGTGCACCATGGGAAGTGAGGACTGGAAAGCATGCTCAAGGGTGATTTTAGGGTTTCAAGTCTTGTGTCTAGTACCATTTATAAAAGTAGGGGTGCTGTCTTGGTCAGGAGAATGAAACTTATAATTTTAGATTTGCTAAACATATGCATCTTACTCTGTTGAGCAGTTTCTTTGGGAGACTAATTGGATTCTGCCACTACAGCACTCACTGGATGACATTTTTTAAATGCTAAGGAAAATTTGTTCTCAACCAATGCAATGTCTCTAAAGAATCCTATGTTTCCAAATTCAACTTCCCTTTTTGAAGGCAGCTTTTGCACACCCCACCAGGCGTGGTTAAGGTTCAACACCTGTAAACACCACCAGTGCCAATTTTAGGCAAAGCTATGAAGCAGCGGAATCGGGTTTGGCAAATCTCTTTTCCATTTACTGTGTCTCTTGCCTTGTTTGGGGTACTAAGGCCAAATCAGGATTCTGTTGCCACCCATGGCTGAGCTGCACAAGGTTCCAATCGCCCAAAAGCACACTTGGTGTGTAGAAGGCACTCTGTAAGTCTCAGTAATAGAAACAAGCTTAGGAAATGAAAGAAGTGATGAGTAAAATAACTGATAACTTTATTTACTCTTAGATTTTAAGTGTTAATGTAGACATTCCACCTCAAATTGTCTCCATTTATAAACAGCCATCTGGAAAAATATTATATAGCTTAATGAAAAGAATTTTTATGGATAGTTCCAGCGAGGAGCAGAAAACAAATTTTGAGAGCAGCAGCTGCTTAGTCTTGTCTTAGTCTCTTCTGTCCTTGTGGGGACAAAACACCCATCACTTACAAGTTAAAGGAGGAGTTTATTTTATGTTTTCAGCCAACTCTAGGAAGGCCAGACATAGGACAAAGGTTGGCCACCATGCAAAGCTGGTCATGGCATGACAGCCAGGAAGTAGAGAGGGAAAGGAGGAGCCCAGAAGATAGACAGTCATCCAGGTCATGCCCCTAGTGACCTACATGTGATCAGGCCCCACCTCCTAATCAGTCAGCCCTAGAGTCCCATGTTCCAATCACCTTCCATAAGCCCTGCTTCAGACAAAAAGTTTTGAAAGGCATTTTTCATTTAAACCATAAAACTACTTCAAATCAAAATATAATCATCTATATACAAGACTGGCTGGTTTGGGCAGTGTTTCATATCTTGATTGATGCCACCCACCATTCAGCCACTGTTGGTAAAACGAAATTATGATACATAAAAATAAAATTCTGCGTAATGAATAGCACTAGCTTAGTATCTTTTAGCTTAACATTTAAGTCTACTTTCAATACTTCTCTTGGCAACAGTCAACCAGGGCATCAGTAATCTGATGTGAACACTGGTTTTGTGATGTGGTAATAGCACTGTCTGCCAGAGTTGCTAAAATCCATAGCCAGGGACCATCAACATGATTGGTTCATTCTGGGTTTCAGTTACTTAGGTTACTCACTGACAAGGGCATCGTAACTAAAAACAGAACCAAACTTCAAGTGCTATTAGTACCAGTGTTCCTAATAAATAAGTTCCATGGCCACAGATTTTTATTGTTTTTCCACAAATATTTTAGCAAATATAAGCTTAAGTGACAGATAAGTGCATATCGAATGCACGGAGACAGTTGTAATGGACAACCAGGTATTCCTGTCCCGGAATTCCTCCCATTTTGGACCTATGGCTGGAAACCTTGGGAGAATGACTCGCTTTCCAGTCCTGAGCAAAGGGCTTTGCCCAGAGAGCTCTGGCACTTCTGCTAGTGGCTACAAGCAGGAAGCAATGCTGAAAGAATGGAAGCGTATTCATCAGGTATTGTGAGTCATCAAAGAATATGAATGAAATATGCTGTTAATTATACCAGACTCTCATGGCATTACCTGGATAACAAGTTGTTATTACTCATATCCTTGGTTAAAATATGAGTTAATGTATTAAAAAGAAAAAAATCTATGTGGGTAATCTTACTCTCCAAACATGTAGAAGCTTAGAATTTGGATTCTCTAAAAGATTTGAGCACAGAAATATGAATGAGTGTATTATAATGAACTTTATAATAAAAATAGTAAGTTTATAGGAGTCTTAAAACTCACAAAATGCCAATACTTCAGATTCAGAGATGTAATTTCTATGATAAAAAGCTGCATAACTAGATAGTGCATATAACACTATGTTCCTGCATATTTATTCATACTATAAATGTGTTTAACAGAATAGAATATTTTTGTTAAGTTTTCAAGTATGATAAAACATTAATTAATGAAATCAAAACCATAAATATTAAACACAAATTCTCAATAGGGTTTTGATCCTTTTTTTAAATGAATAGGTTTACTTGATTTGTGCATTTATTTTGAGAGCTGAGCCCTTATAATTACCTCTATGACAGATCTTGAAGAAGGAATAACTGAAACCCCTATACCAGGCCAAGATTGGCTTAATGCATGAACTTAAGTTTGAACTGATCATTTGTTTTACAAAGAAACTTAGGCTTGGAGTTTATTATATGCCTCAGCAGATGTGTAATTGAAGGACTCCAAAACCACTAAATGGACTAACCTATATGAAAATAATTTACAATTTTTACTTGGATTAATCCCTTCAAAATCAGCAAACTACACTGGTCAGGCTCTTTATGGAATAAGTGCTGAGCATTTCATATTGAATCTCACTTGATGTAGGATTCACATATTTAAGTGCCTACTGTTAATCCAGGTGTGGTGGCACATGTCTGTAATCTCAACAGCCTGGTAGACTAAGTGAGGCAGGAGGATCACAAGTTCTAGTGGTCTCAACCTGGGGAGCATACTAACTTACAGAGATCCTAATTTGAAATTTTTAAGAAATGAAAAGAGCTCACTGTGAAGGCCCCTGGGTCGGTACTCAGCTTACACACAAAAAAGTTTACCATTAGGTGCTATTCACGATGACAGCTAATGGAGGTTCTCTGACTAAGCATAACAAAGTTTATATCCTACTTCATTGTAGAAACAGAAGTAGAGAATCTTTCTTTATGCTGAAATCTCCTCAGCAAGCCCCCTTGAACAATAATGAGGTGAACATTACAGCTCCTATCTAGATATCCCCCAAAGTCTCATGTAGTGATGGGAGGGGCTTTTCAGAGGTGGCAGGATGCAGGGAATATGCTGCTGGGATTAAGGATGCTATACTTGGATTGGTTCATGATGAGACACTAGGATTAAGACTGCCCCACCTTGGGTGTGAGTGCTCCTAGCCCTAAGGGTGGGCAGCCTGGGTAATACAAGGGATAGAAAGAAGCTGCTCCGTATTCTTGCTGCTCTGTGCTTCACTGTTTTGCTGCCTTCACTGTGCTATGAACCATTCTCCTCTGCAGTGCCACTCTGAGGTACCACCCTGCCTTGGTGTCAGGTGATTACGGACTGCAACCCCCACAAACTGTGAGCCAAAACAAACCTTTCTTCCCTTAACTTCAGGATAGGGCATTGTCTCAGCAATGAATAAAGTAACCAAGACAATACATAAGCAAAGAACACCAGAAGAGAAAATCTAGTTATCTCCATTGCACTGCAAATTTATTTCAGAAAGAACATAAAATGGAAAGTGGTAAGTAATAAAAATAAATACAATAAAATTAAAGCTAATAACAAATGTAAAAGTGCTTTTGGGACAGAATATGTGCATGTGTGTGTGTGTATGTGTGTGTGTGTGTGCATGTGCACGTGTGTGTAGGAGATAGATAGTGCAAAGTGAAATGTGAGGAAATAAAGATATAGGGGACGTGGGAAAGGATCTAGAAAGAGGTAGCAGCAACTAACCCATACTAACAAACTTTATTCCATTTTTATACAGTATTTTCCTTGCATTGTTTTAGGATGTTACAATAAGAGTTTCGAAGCCACACTGTAGTTTTATAACCTTCCACATAGGTAGTTACATCTATGCCGTCTACCACTCAGATTAACCACCCTGCAGAGAACTGAAAGCTAATACTAGCTAACAGAGATGCAGTTCTATTCTTTTTACCAGAAGTCGGGGAATGGCCTATTCTTCGATATGGTTTGAAAGTTAGAAATGCTTATACAAACCAGAAAATGATAATTTCTGTCAGCTTTATGTCATCTAAAGCAAAGGAAGACAAAGTTCACCTTCTGTAAGCCTTCTCCCTGAGTTCAGTCCCTCTGGATCACGTAATTTTGTGTTGTACCTCTAGGTACCCCCACTGGGTCAGTGGTGTATTGTAGCTGCAATTATTAAGGTGGTTTTTGTATGGGGCTGTCAGAAAGCACAGGAGATGGTGTTAGCATATTGATGGCACAGAAGCAGGACCACCAGATACCAAAAGACATCACTGCAGTGATTTTTTTTTTAATTTGTGATGGTGCCTTTGAAGTTAATCTCAAAGTCAGCTATGAAAACACAATAAAAAAAAAAAAAGGTTGAAATACTAATACTTCTTTTAAAAAAAAAAAATCTAGCAGGACTTCATCTTCAGCAGTTCTCAGAATTACTTACATTAGCTTTACGAAGTTCCTATATTGTTAGCTGTCGGTTTCTTATTTTATTATAGCAGATATTTTTAACTTTGACTCTATTTAAAGCATCAAGATAGACGAAGAGTGGAAAATCATTACCGGAACGTTTGGTTGTGAAACAACAACAAAAAGATTTGCATCTTCTTTTTGGTCTTATTTCTTCCTTCATGGAAGAGTGCTAACAATTTTTCAGAAATTCTAATAATACTCCTGGTCAATTTAGGATGGATAGGATGTGGTAACAATTTCATGGATCATAAGATTAAGAAACTGCCAATGTTTTCCCATGGGATTTCATGGCCATTTATAAAACAGTAGAATAAGTACCTGAAGGGGAAGCAAAAGACATTCAGATGTGATATGTATATGTAGCAATTCTACAAAAAGATTATAATCATTATGTGTTATGCTAAAAAATGAAATAAATACATAAAAGAATACGGTATTAAAAACAACCAACTTCCCACTTCCAAAAGTTGTAACTGAAGAGACATCATGCTTAAATTATAGCCATATATTTTGGATGTGGTTGTTTTGACACTTCTTATTCCAATATTTTGTACCCTTTGCTCAAAGTTTTCAACAAAAGTGGATCTTATAAAAAAAAAAAATACTGTAAAGTGGTTAATTTATTATACTTCAGGTTTTAATCAGAAAAAATTCCAAGTATTCAACTGTTGGGCTAGGGAGACAGCTCAGTAATCTAAGCACCTCCCTGGCAAGCACAGGGATGCAAGTTCAATCCCTGGTATCACATGCCATGCTGGCCACAAGATGGGGAGTGGTTGCTTATGCCTATAATCCCAGCACTGGAGAGGCTAAGGGAGGAGGATAACTAGGAGTCTGAACTGCATATTGAGATCCTGTATCAAATAAATAAAATTTTAAAAAAATAAGTTCCTCAACTGTTGATATTATCTAAATTTATATTCACTTGTCACTATATATGGTGATATATATAGTGATAAGTTCCCAACTGTAACTCTCATACAGTATTATAAATTCATGTGATTCCCTCACCCAGATATAAAACTTGAACAAAATGCTCGTGCCCTTCGATTTGCAACTTCCCATGGCTCTCTATGCAGTGCTGTCTAGTCACTGTGAAACTGGCTCAATTATGTCTTTTGGCAATGAACTATGATTGGACATCATATATAGTGCTAAGGAGACCTTTGAATGCATTTGGGTAGTTCAATTTGGACTCCTGCATGCAACATCTATTATGAGAAGCTCCAGGTAAGTATAATCTCTTTTGACAGGATACTTTAACATGGTGGATGAAAATATGAAATAAAAATGCAGAGCAGCATGGAAAAATCCTAAGAATATCTAGCAGCGCTATCATCAGTGGACACACTCATGAACCAACAATCACTGTTCAATGACGAAAGCCACTGAGATCTGGAGCATATGTGTTACCTCAACAAAAACATTAGTAGACTAGCACCATTAAAATATTAGTGAATCAAATTTGTTAAAAATATTGAAAGGCCACACTGCAAACTGGAGTAGGAACAAAAGGTGCAACTTAAGGTAATGAACAACTGTTACACCACTGTGTCTGAGGGTCAGGAATCCAAATGTGGCTCCATGGGGTGTCTCTGGATCAAGGTCACTCCTAAGGTTGCAGTTCAGCTGTCTATAGGTCTGTGTTTTCTGCTATAGTTGTGAGCAGGAGGTGAAAGCTGGGGAAGACCTTACTGAACTCACACACATGGGTGTTGGCAGGCACTGGTCCCTTATACACGTATTTTTCCATAGGGCCTTCTGACAAGATGGAAGCTGTTTTGCCTTGGACCATGTGATCCAAACCAGAGGAAAACAGACCACTCAAGATAGAAGTGACAGACATGTATAATCTAATTTCAGAAGTGATAATCCATTGGTTCTACTCTCTTCTCTTCATGATAATCCTGACAGTAACTAGACCATAATCACCAAGAGAGAATTACACAGTGATGTGCAAAGGACAAGTCTCTGGGCTAATGTGATAGCTCAGTGGTCTAAAGCAACTGCTTAGGCAAGCTTACAAGTGCAGGGACCACAGTTCAATCCCTGGCACCACATGTCATGCCAGCTCTGCCCACAGGACAAGCTGAGCCAGCCACACATACAAAAGAAAAGGACGAGTCTCTGATTCTTAGGGCCACCGTATGAGTGCCCAACAGTGACCCATCTCTGAAACCTGAACATTCCAGTGTGTGAAATGAATATAACTGAGCCTTCCCTGCTTACTTTATAAAACTGTTTTATAAAGTCAAATGGACAGATGTGTATAAAAATACTTTATCTAGTCATTGGATGTTAGATGCTTTTACTCATCTTGTTCTTTGAAGAAGCAAAATCCCAGATCAGATAAAACATAAAATAATTTTATTAGGGCAAATATCTATAAAAGGAAATGGGAAGCTGAGCAAACTGTCAGACTGCAACTGGTCCTCAGTGGAGGAGAGAAAGGAGTTGGATGCAAGCTTCCAAGATCACTACACTATCTAAGGAAAATTTGGCAAGGCTTTTGGGAGCATCCTTAAAGCCAAGCAGCCCATGCAGGAAGTCTTACACTTCCCAGAAGGAGATCTACTTTAGCATCCCTGCTACAGGCAACAGTAGCCCATGGGAGACTGGGCTTCCTGTAGACACGATGATAGACCCAGTCCCCTCTGTACATCCCAGTCTATTTCTGTACTTCAATTCTGTCATGGTACCATTTCTAGTATTTCTAGTTATTCTAAAACACAGGACTCTTAAACCTTAGCCAAGAACTCTGCTGACAGCTGTATCTTAATTTCTTCTCAGTGCTCTTGCTCTGCCTGGTGGCTCTCTCTAACCACACTGAACCTCTGTGGGCCGGACTGCTGGACTGTACCAGCACCTGTGAACTATTGTTGCACCCTCCAGACACATGTTCTGTACATAGGACCAACTTCCTCCCTGCACCTGCTCACTCTGGGTCTGTTGTTTCAGGGATCAGCCCCACCCCAAGGTTGGTTTTTATTCCCTAATTAAGATCTGTACATCCTCCTGGCTACCCAGGTTGTAGCTGTAGCTGGTTGGAACTAGAATTGTTATGTTCTAATCTTTGCTCTGCTACTCTCAAGGTCTGGGCTCAAGTTAACAGTTTTTGTCATTATAAAATGCAAATTATAATAGTACCTATCTCAAATGGTTTGTTTTGTAAAATAATAAGATAATGCTAGGTACACACAGTATTCTCTAAATGATAGTCATTACTATTACTAAACTTAAAGATTCTTCACTGTACAAACTCAAATGTACACTATGCTGTTGCTTCTATGGTAACTCTGATTGAACTCAATTCATTTTTAAGTTTCAGTAAAATTTCGAGTTCTTTTAGTGTGCTGATACAACTTCTGAAGGCCCTATTAGTTTAACACTAGGCTATTTGTGTCTACTTACTGACTTTGTCTTGGATTCTAAGACTAGCTGTGGTAACTGCTGTTTTAATTTCCCAATTCTGGCTGGATTGCATCACTGGCTACATGCTTCACACGTTCTCATCATGGGTATTGCTACCAGGCTTTGCCTCTCAAAATCAAGTTCCAATTACCAGGTCCTGGAGCTGAGCTCAACTACAATGCCAGGCAAAGAGTCTGGATAGGCAGGAATTGGAGAACTGTGCTCATCTGAGTTTTTGTGCAACTTGGTCTTCTTCATCTGCTTTCACATTAAGTTTGTTTTCCTAATTGCCTCATTATTCCCTGAAATAAGACCATCAATAAAGAAAAGTGCTATAGGATTTGGTGTAGAAAAGACAGAGGTGCTTTTGCTGGTCTAATTTGTTACCCTTGTTGCTTTTTTTAACAGTACCTGTTCCTAAAGGCACTAATTCAGTATTGTGTCTATGTTTTGTGAGCACTGGATGGAGAGGTTTAATTAAAAACACCCTTCAGAAACAGCCTTACAGCACAGTGCTGAACCTCCACTGCCTCTTTCTCATTCACAGTTGTGCCCCCAAGCCCCAGCCCCCAACGCCTTTTATCACTTCATTATCTCAAGCCAAATGTTGATTTGGTCAATTTCCTGTTTGAATGTAAGCCAATCCCTTGAAGTTATTTCAGTATTGTGGCACTTAAAGTACAAGGTTTCCCTGTAACATTTCCACCATTTTAACACTTCATCTATTGTTTCTTTTTTTTTTTTTTTTCTTAATGACAAGAACCTATGAATATTTGCGAGTCTACCACTTAATAACCCCATGTGTTTTTGATACCCTAACCACCACTGGTCTGTGTTGATAGTGACTAATCCCCAGAATTGTTAAAACATTTTGTACAAACAGAGATACATCAGAGAAATTTTTTTATATGAAAACTTTATTTAGGGAGCTCCTTTCTTTCCTGTATTTGCTTATTCAACCTTTCCATTTCAACTTGTTTTGAAATACTGTCAAACTATATAAATCAGAGTTTCCTTTTTCAGTTTTATTACTATAACCTGATAAAATGAAGCTGAAGTTGTTGATTAAATATCTCTTAAGAATAGCTGTCTTTTATATGACAGCACTTAAAACTTTGATCGATTTCAGAACTGCAAAGAAAGGTTATTTTCTTCTATTTCTTAGTATCATATCTGGGGACACCGAGAGTCAGAAAGGTTATGTGATTTATTCAAATCACCCATGTAGTTAGGAGTAAGTGATACTTTGACTCCACGATGCTATCCATGACAATGTTCATTCCTATGTCTCTACTGCCTTGCTTCAAGGTTTTGTTTTCAAATTCAGGAAACTTTAGGATGTTTTTATTTTTATTTTTATTTTTTATTTATTTTGTCTTTTTGAGACAGGGTCTTGCTATGCAGTTCAGGATGGCCTTGAGCTCACTTTTGTAGCCCAGGCTGGTCTCGAACTTGCACCAATCCTCCTGCCTCAGCCTCCCAAGTGCTGGGATTACAGGCGTGTGCCACCACACCCAGCATAGGATGTTTTGAAAATTAGTTTGTGTGCAGCAAAATTAGCCACTTTTAAATGTGTACTTTCATGAGTTTTGGCCCATGCACACAGAAATATAATTATTGCCATAAATGAAATACAAAACATTTTTGTGGTTTGCATTCAGTTTTTCCCTCCATATGCTGACCTGTAATGATCACTGTTCTATTTTATCTCACTACAGATTTGCCTTTTTCTAGAAGTTTTTAAAAGAAGTATATTACAGCTTGTAGTTTTACATGAGTGACACTTTTTAAACCTACATTTTATGCATCAGTATTTTGTTTCATTTGTTATTGAATATATCCAGTGTGTAAAAATATCCTAACGTGCTGACCCAGTCACTGATTGAACCTGATTGTTTCCAGTTGCTAACCATGGTAAATATGCTGCTCTGCAAGTCCTTGTGTGGTCACACGCATACAGTCCTCTTCAGTAAAGATTTAGATGTCAAATCACCAGGTGACATATGAAGCATATGCTTTTCTGTAGAAAGAACTGCTTCTCTGTTTTGCAAACAGACTGTATGATTCTACATTCTCATTAATTACGTGCAAGTGTTCCAATCACTCCATATTCTTGGCAACAATAGGTATGGTCAGTCATTATTAAATTAGTCATTTTCATTAGAGTGTAATATTATCTCATTGTGGTTTTAATGTCCCCAGTGAGTAATAATACAGTATTGAGCCTCTTGGCATATGTGGTTTTTCCCTGTCTGCATGCTTTGATGAGAAAACGTTTATTCTAATCTTCTGTCCATTTTTTAAAATTGGGTTGTCTTATTAAATTTGAGAACTCCTTCTGTATTCCAGATTTCCTTTATCTAATATATTATTTCAAACATTTTCTCACAGTCTGTGTCATGATACTTTATTTTCTCAATAATTTCTTTCTGAGAACAAAAGATTTTAATGTTGATGAAATCTAATCTATCATTTTTCATTTAGATTTCATGATTGTCTTGTACCAAGAAATATTATCCCAACTCAAGGTCACAAAATGATTTCTCCAATGTGTTCTGTAATGATTGTAGCTTTGGGTTTTACATTTACATCTATGATCTACTTGGAGTTAATTTTGTATGCAGATCTGAGTTCATTTTGTATCTTCTCTCTTCTCTCCATGGTGTGTCCCTCTGCTGGATGAATTATCTGCTTCATCGACTTCTTGGATTAGTCTTCTTCTCTGCTTGCACACCTCCAGACCACAGATGCTTCACACCTAGATTTCTAAAAGCTACTCTACATGGTTTCTGCAAATGATCAAAGTGTTCTCCTTTTAAAAAGTTCACTACAGTTAGACAAGCAGGACTGTTGTCAAATGTATACAACTAGACAGTTGAAAGGGAGTTTCTAGTGTTCAGATCTTCAGAGAAGCATCAATTGGAACAACCATCCATATTTGCAAATATCTTTCCAAGATCTAAGGAATCTGAGTGAGAGATTGCAGTACATGAATAATCACAGACAAAAGCAAACAGGCACTGAAAAGGTAGGAAGGACAGTTTCATGTCACTCCTAGTACTGCACCCCCTGTTCAGCTCAAGCCCACACAAGATAAGTACAAATACCCTCTGTGGGGCAAAAGGATATCTAAGCAAGCATTCCATCTTGCATTTATAATTCACTTTTAACTGTGGTATAAAAGTTGAGACAAAAGCATTAATAACTATAACTTGTTAGTGAATATACAGCATAAAAAAAGATATAGCTAGACATGGTAACATGTGCCTATAACCCCAGAACTGTAGGAATCTGAGGCAGGAGGATCATAGGTTCAAGCTCAACCTAGAGAATTTAGCAACTATTCAAATTCTAGACCCAAAATTTTTAAAAATTAAAAGACAGGGGCTGAGGATGCAGCTTAGTATAAAAGCCCTGAGTTCAATGTTCAGTCCTGGAAAATAATGTAAAGTGTAACATCAGTGACAAAATATTGATGTTATAAAACCAATAAGGCTAAAAGTGAATGCTTTTATATGTTCTCCAAGTTAAGCTGTTAATGGCTTAACATAGCCTATTATAAATATGCTCTATATAAAGACAAACTATATCTTCTATATCACTGCAAAAATAATAATAAAACCATGGTAGGAACACAAAAGAGATTAAAAGAAAAGCATTAAGGAAGAGAGCAAGAAAAGAAGAAAACAATCATGAAGCATTCAGAAAATAATGAACAGAATTGCAGGAGCTAAGACCATAATATCAATAATTATAAGTGTAAAGCCGGGTGTGGTGGCACAGGCCTGTAATCCCAGCACTCGGGAGGCTGAGGCAGGAGGACTGGTGTGAGTTCGAGACCAGCCTGGGCTACCAAGGCCAGCCTGAATTGCATAGCGAGACCCTGTCTCAAAAAGACAAAAAAAAATTATAAATGTAATAAATATGGAGTAGTTGAGTGAAGTGAAAAAATAAAATAAGGCCTTCAAGACATATAGGCTAAAAATGAAAGGACAGAAAATATACTAAATTTAAAAATACCATAGGAAACAAAGATCATTAAATAATGATAAAGAAATTAATTCATGAAGAGGGTTAACAATTACATAGATATACCTAACAATAAAGCAAATATTAACAAAACTAAAGGAATAGACAGCAATACAGCATTATTAATATTGGATATTAACACTAAAAAACTCATTAAGGTATTTACTTTTTATAATCCTCAGTATTTCATTAATTCTTGTCAATTCAGCTAAATCCCAGGATCCAAACAGATCTTAGTCCCTATTTTGGTAGAAAGAATATTGGTAGAAAGATACAAAGGACTGTTGCCTGTGTTTACTCATCTGTGGTAGATTACCTTCACGCTGTAGAGTATATTTATACTTTTTCTTGGCCCAGACTTGCCCTACAAGGCCTATTTCTTTCTGTATCTTTAATAAAATATTGATATGGTTTGTGTTTGTCTTAACCAATTCTTTGCTTAAGACAGAAAGAATGCAGAAAACACATCCAGAAGGAGATTCCAGCACCCCAAAGCCTAACACCATACTTGACAAGCCAGTGAGGATAAGCAGGTAAGGCTCCTTGGGCACATTTTTTGTTTCTGTTCTCCACAATGCTTTGCTCAGCTTTCTCCCTCTTTAAAAAAATAACTGTTGAAAGCTTGGCTTCCAGCCTAAACAGAAGACAAGCAGAGTGTACTTCTTTTTGTACTTGAGGTCTCTTCTTTTTTCCCTACATGAACTTTTCTTTCTGTGTTTTATTTCATTCTCATTCAGTTTTGGTTTGTCACATGAATCAGCCATGTGAGTTCCACTACGTTCAGCCAAGTGACCTAGTGGTCATGGGAAGTCTCACCCTTGTAGATAGGAGCTAAGCCTCTGATTTTGGAAAACACATGGGCTTTTGCCTGCTCTACTTTTGAATTAGGCTCAATCTCCTTTCTTGCGTCTGCTAACAAAATGCAGCTCATTGGGCAACACATGCCTGTTCTAATCAGAACAGAACAACAGACTATAAAATTTAACTATGAGTCAAAGGTAAAACCATTCTTGCTCTTGGGACTTTTAAAATGCTTTTTTTTTTTTTTTTCTCAGCAGAATTTCCCATCTCTATTGCCTACAAAGCACCAAAGTTTTTACTACAGAGCTAAATACAAAATAACTTGTTTCTCAAGTGGCTGAACCTGTTTAAGAAGAGCTATCAAGTCACTAAAATGCCAAAAGGAATCCCAAAATACTGTTTTATCAAGTGTCTCTATCCTGCTTAAACAGAGCCATTAACAGTGGCTATGAGAATCCCATGGGGAGGGGGGGTATCTACTCTGATCTCATGAATGTTTGGGAAGTATTTTTGAAGACCTAGGTAAACCCATTGAGTTGCTCAAACTCCTCTAAGAAGTTAATGGGCTCCAACATGGAAACAAAAAGTTCGCTGTAGGGATTCCATCTATATATCTACGAAAGACACTAGCACTTCAGACAAAGATGTCTGTCAAATAAACATTTGAATGTCACAGGAATGTCTTATGGGTTAAATAAGGCCTCAGTCTGTATGACATGCCATTTTAAGGATTTGGGACATAGTTCTAGGTAGAGTCATTAAGTTACTCAACACCCCTAAGCTTCTATGAAAGACACCAGCATCATCCTAGCTTTGGACAGAGACATCTGGCTAGTGAATACTTGAGTCTCACAAGGACTATCTACCGGGCTCAAGTGAGGCAACCTTCTTCTGTATGGGACACCATCTTTAGGACCCAAACCTAGTTGTCTCCTTCTACAAGCCCTGAGCTGAACCATGAGGAACCTAATGAACCACACCCTACAGATTCTACTAACTTCACCACTAGGTCAGACCCTTGATCAGTGGGAACAGTATGACCCTTCCAATTCTTTTTAAAAAAGGAATAGTTCTTCTACTATTGCAACATAGTTTAGATTCAGTTTGAACTAGGAAGTGGCAAAAGATTGGTTAAATATGGCTGTTTAAATTAGGAGACTATCTTTAGTTAAATTGTTTCTGCTTAAAACAGAAGATGGAGTGAAATCCTTTATGTTCAGGCTTTCATGGCCTTGTATGCCAGGCAAAGGCCAGAAAGTATGGTACTCAGCATAGCCCTCAAAGAAGAGTGAGATATCTTTAATGAGCCTGCCCTTGTAGCCTCACCTGTTGCTGAATGGAATATGAGTCTCTCCCATCTCTGTAATGAAGAAACTTTAGATAGATCCTCAGATACCCAATTGCTGGGCGTGGCCTTTTCTGTGTTCCACAATTGGGATATGAAAGAAGATCAAAAGAGAAAGGCATAGAATTATAGCTTAGCAGCTGGCACTGCTTTAAACTCACCTAAATCTTCTAGAGGAGAAGCCAAGGACAATAACAGACAAGAAGATTGAACACTGGGAAAATGACTGAATGAACCAAGCCACACCATTGGCCCTGATCCAAGTGTGAGACAGCCATAAGACCTAACTCATGGCACTACAGGGTTTACTGAGTCTGCTCACAGGGAGAGGCTAGGCCACTGGAAACCATTGTTTCCTGCTTTGAAGAGGACCAAGGGAACCTACAATGACCTTGTCCATAATATTATCATCTCTTCCAAAGAACCTTGGGTAATACTAGACAACATTGGTGAGCCAGTTCAATACTTAAAATTTTGCATTGACTGGCTCCTCTGAAGAACCCTCCTCTAGATTTACAGTCATACTTGGCTTTGAGAAGACTCTTAGTCAGAGTCTTGCTCTTGTTGCAATGTATCACTAACAATACTTAACTATGAGTGTCTACTTGTCCCATAGTATCCTATTGTCTTGGTAGGAAGAGATAATTCTAGCAAAACTGGGGGCAGTTATGGAATTCTGACAACTTAAAAGGATTTTAACTATTGGGATTGCAGGATTCCATGACCTAATTTGCCAACTAGTGGATCCTATTGCATGATTAATAAAATACATGATTTCAAAGATTTCCCATCCATATCAAAAAACAAAGGATTTGCTCTATCTTTTGTGGCTAGTTCAAACTAGAAGGGACTGCAGACTACCTACTGGAGTTCTCCAAATACCTTTGAGAGTTGTGGCTGACTGGATGCACTGAAGAGAAAAATCATTTTAAAAAACAGTGGGAAAGAGTGACTATGCACCTGTCTGTTCAATGGATGAAAAAAAAAAGTGACTCTGCTAATATGTTGAAGTTCAAGGTGTACTTTTTCTCCTACTTTTACTTGGCCTAAACTTGCTCTGCAGAGCCTGTTTTGTTTTGTTTTGTTTTGTTTTTCCTTCCTACTTTTAATAAAATTTTGCTACAGTTTGTTCTTGTCTTGACTAATTCTTTGCTCAGGACAGAAAGAACCTAGAAATCACTTCCAGAAGAAGACACTGGAACCCCAAAACCCAATTAACAATAGAGGGTGGAGAAAAGTTGGTGTTGTTCAAAGGACACTAAATTTAAATTTGAATTATATACGATCGATAATTTTTGTTCAACACAGTGATTACATTTATTATGGCCTGAAAATGTCAAAAGAGCACATGCTTTTACCATGTACATATAAACAGTAACTATTTAAGGGGATAGATAGACAAATGAGATGCCACTGAGAAGGTAATTTATATGTTACCATGTATCATTAGCATCCACCATCCTTGGTCATAAAGGAAAGCATGTGTAACATTTAGGGCAACTCTTGAAAACAGGACCACAAGAAGCCAACTAGTTTGCATTCTAATGGTAGGAAAGATTCCATAAGAGCACCTCAGGAATTTGCTAGATTTCACTCCTGACAGGCTCAAAGCATAGAAGTGGACATTCCTTTGAAAGACTTTGATGAGAGCCTGAGGATGCCTTCCTTGCTCAGGGTCATCTTGGGGAGTGAATTCCTGGGTTTAGACCTCCAGGAACTTAAAGGCTATTAAAGCTATCTATGGTCCATAAGGGGCAGACCATTGCTCTAGAAACAACAGACTTCATCATCATTTACATGGCACTGGTTCTGGAGGCAGGAAGAATGCAGGAGTTATATAGGTCATGGAGGCTTCTATCCAGAAATCATAGGAAGGCATGGAATGCTAAGCAATGTGATATGGCAAAGTCATAGTCCCTGTCAGAAGCCTGATAGGGTGATGTATGGCAAAGCCATGGCTATAATGGAGATCCCAGGGAGCTGGAGCAGACAGAACTGTGGAACGTCTGCCAAGAAAAGTTGTAAGCAGTGAGGCCAGCCCAGCAAAGAGCTCAAAATGAGCAAGGCGATAGAGAAAATGCTGCTCATGCCATTTGGAGCTCACATATTATCACTGTGTGCCCTGAATCCTGGACATGAGCTACAAGATTTGTTTGCCTTGCTAGTTTTGCCTTGCTTTGGTACGGTTGCTTTCTAGCCCCTCATTTCTCTTTTCAGCAGAAAAGTTTTCTTGTACTACTGTATATTAGACATATTTAAATCTTTTGATTTTTTTTTTTTTTTTTTTTTTTGTACGAGGGATCAAACTCAGGACTTTGTGCTTCCCACGCAGGCATGCATGACACTGAGTCTTATTGAGTTTTAATTGGACTCAGAGCTAAGAGTTTGCCTTGAGTGTCAGAAGAGACTCTGGATTTCTCAGCAGTGCTAAACTTATTAGATATTATAGACTTTTGAAAGGAACTAAGTAATTTTTATAATGTAATGAACATGAACTTTGGGGGACCAGGGGTAGAATATTACAGTTTATATCTAAAATGTTCCTCCAAAGACCAGCGAGATGGCTCAGCAGTCTAAAGCACTTGCTTAAGCAAGCTTTGGCAATCTCAGGGACTGTAGTTTGATCCCTGGCACCCCATGCTGTGCCCCACCCCCAGGAATGCTGTGCCAGCCCCACCCCCAGGGCAGGCTGAGCCAGCCATATTGAAAGGAAAGAAAGCAAGAAAGCAAGCAAGCAAGAAATAAAAGGAAGTTGAATTGTCCCCCAAAAGACTTATCTGTTCAGAGGTAGCTAAGCAGATGTGCATGTGCTATACTCATCAGCCAATTAGTCCACTGATGAGTTTCTAGCTAACTCTGCTGTTCACAGGTAAGGTCTAGTTGGAAGTGATGGGTCACACATGTCATATGCCAGCCCCTGCTCCTCCTCTGCTTCCTGGATGGCACGGTTGAACAACTTTCCTCTACCAAGCCCTAGCCCCATGCTATTTTTCTACAGCCAACTATGGATGGAACCCTCTTAGCTGTGAGCCAAGATAAAGGCCCCCTCTGGTGTTGTTGTTGTTGTTGTTGTTTTATTGTCACAGTAACTCAAAAGTGACTAATACATATGCTGGCATCAGGAGGTGTTCATGAGCCCCTAGTGGATCCCACAGGGGATATCTCCTGGAGAAAGTGTTCCAGCTGTGCTTCTATCCCAACTTTGTTTGCCCAACTCAGGCACTTTCTTTTGTGGAGGTAGAGATTTTCAAGGCTTCCTACTCTCAGGGGATGTGAAGAGCTTACTCATTAAAGAGATCTATTCCTGATATCACCAAAACAAAGTAGAAGATGCTGGTTTTGAGAATTATGAGGTGGGTGGCTTACTCAATTAAAATCTGTTTTATGAAGCAAACTAAGAAAATCTTGAGAAAAAAACAATTAAAACAAAAATAGAAAAGGGCTGGAGAGACAGCTCCATGGCCTTAGCACCTGCCTACCAAGCACAAGGATTGTGTTGATCCCCAGTACTGCATGCCACGATGGCCCCACCCCCAGGTGTACCCTTCAGGCCAATGAAACCAACTTTGGTGGTGCATGCCTATAATCCCAGAGCTGCAGAAGCTGGGACAAGATGATCACTATGAGTTCCAGATGTGTGGAGAGACCCTGTACCAAAGAGAGAGAGAGCAAGGGGAGGGAGGGGTGGGGAGGGAGATGGATAGAGACGGGGATAGGAAGGAAGGAAGAAAGGGAGGGAGGAAGGAAGGGAGGAAGGAAGGAAGGGAGGAAGGAAGGAAGGGAAAAATATTTTTTAAAAAAGAAAACAAAATCTCAAGACTTCTTTTCAATATCAAACCTCCTCTCAGAACTGTTGAGTCAGAAGTAACTGTTCATGTTCCATCACTAGGTTTTCACATCTTAAGGAATCTGGATGATAGCTTATAGGATAATACAGGTACAAAGATTACATTTAAACAAATAAGAAAATCTGGTGTAATTTGCTTTTTGTTTTGTTTTTTTGTTACAAGGTTTTGCTATACAGCTCAGGCTGGCCTTGCTATAACCCAGGCTAGTCTCAAACTTGCAACAATCCTCCTGCCTCAGCCCTGAGGGCTGGGATTGCAAGTGTGTGCAACCATGCCTGGCTCATCTCGTGTAATTTGAGTAACTATAAGTTTATTTATCTCCTTCCAGAGAACGAGATAATACATTAAGTGACAGTATCTGGAAAATCCCTGACAAATTTTGTCTTTTTAATAAAGGCAGTTGCATGGAAGAGTCATATTCTCTTATGTCCTTCTATGTCACTTTCAAGGATTTTGAAAGTGTTCAACAAATGTTACAAGACTAGTCTTCTTCTAAGTGTATGGATAAAAGCATAGATTGTTACCTAATCTGAAGAAAATAATGATTTCCAAACGTCAATATTCATACATCATTATTTTTCTGTCTCTGCACCAGAATTGTTAAGTATAGGAAGTCTCTCTAAAACCAGAAGATTCTCCCAACCTGTGATCCCCAGACAATTTCCACTCCAAGTAAAATATCAGCCTCTGTAGCTGAGGGCAGAAATTCTTGGCATTTACATGATGAGGGGTAACTATTTTTGTCTAATTGGGCCTTAGCTGATATTATTACTTAATGTAAAACTATATCCCTTCTTTCACATGAGTATTTTTGTTTTTGTTTTTTGGTACCCAAATCAAGCTCAGGGCCTGCACTTGCCATGCAGGTGCTGGGCCACTGAGCTACATACCTGGCCCTCACATCACTTTTATTGTGACATAAAAGGAAAAAAGACTGTTCTAAACTCTCTATCACTTCGTCTTTTAAAATAGAATGAAAACCAAGTCATAGTGAAAATCTCAGGAGTTAGTGATAATACAGAATATACCAAATATATGCATATAGGCATGTAAGTACCACCTCAAAAAGTAGTAATTAATTTGACATTAGTGTTAACTTTTTAGTGTTAAAACTTAATAGCCCACAGATCTATGGAATTTCATCAACAGGGTATCACTAGCAGTTGTTTAGTATTATTGCTACAAGTCGGACTGTAAAAGGGGATTAATGAGATCCTATATTGGACAAGACTAGAACATGAATTGAAAGGGTCCTAACCATAAGTACACAAGGAGCACTTATTAGTTGAAGGTCACACTGCTTGTCACACAGCCCCACCAATCACTTTCAACTGTAAACTAAATAGACAGTGGCAAGTCAGGTTTGTTTCCTTCCCCTTCTCCTCTGGCATCCCTGGGGAGCTTCTCAATTCAAAGAAACTCTAGGAGCAATAGGCCACTTACTGTGCATAATCCAAAACAATCTATAAGTTCAAAAGCAGTTGGAATTCTTGAAAGAGATTGAATGTTAGAAGAATAAAAGGGTTAGTATTTTAAAGACAAAACTGCCCTTGTTTAATATCAAGGGAGTATTAGTGGGACACAGGTTTATAGTAACTCTCAGTATTTATATAGCAGGCCATATCACTCCACATTCTATACTCCACACTCCACGAAATGGAGTCAATGTGCTCAGAGTCCAAATTTTAAAAGAGGATGTTTTCTTCCTTTTGGATCCTCCTTTTGAGGAGAACAATAGCAGCTGTCTGTAAGTGGTAGTTTCTACTTATGCCACAATGAGGCCTAATATACAAAATGCTTCCTAAAAACACTTAGGCAAATTCAATCTGTTGCTCTAAGAGACAGACTATGTCCTGAAATGCAAAAGCAAAAATGTAATAGATCAGAAATAAGAAGAGTTTATGCGTGATGGTTACAGGGAAAGAAAATGAATTATTTTTATACTAGACTATTTCAAATATATCCTTTAAAAAAAAAAAAAAACAGTGAAGACAGCAACTTCCTAAGCCTCAAATCTACTCCCCAGAACATAAAGACAACTCCATGTTTTAATTTTTTCTTTTAATGTATTTAGAGCAGGGTCTCCAGGGTGTTAAGGTCTCACTAGCATATCTGACTCATATTCTCCTGTTTACAGCTTCTCCAGCACTGGGATTACAGGCGTGCACCATCATTCCCAGTCTCAATCACCTTCTCCCCACGCCCTGGGGGCGGGACTGGCATTGCACGTCAGGAATTGAACTCTGCTGCTGTGCTCTGCCAAAGGAAGCACTTTAGCCCACTGAGCTATCAGGCTGGCCCTTCTTATGCTTTGCCCTCATAAGCATTAACTTCTTTGAATACATATTATTGCTAAAAAAGAAAAAGGAGGAAAAATATCACATTGTATGGCTTTGCTGGTTTGTTGTCTTTTTGAGACAAAGTTTTACTATGCAGTTCAGGCTGGCCTTAAATTCACTTTGTAGCCCAGGCTGGCCTCTAACTTGTGACAATCCTTCTGCTTCAGCCTACCAAGTACTGGGATTACAGATATGTGCCACCATACCCTGAAAAAACGGTATTTATCAAGACAACACATGGATCGAGAAAAGTTAAAACCAAGTAAAATATGTCAAATTCAATTCATTTTTATTATATTATATATTGAGATCTTTAGTCTGTATAAACCCCTGTTAGTGAAAAGGCAAGAAAAATAACAATATTTTATCTCAATGGTTTATAAACACACTTGAAGCATATAAATGGTAATAACAAATGAAAATGCTAATCATATAAAAACATACAAATATTTAAGACTATAAAGGACATTTTCCATCTAACTCAGTGCTTTAGGAAAAAGCATTAGCAACTAAGCAATAGTTTAGAAGAAACATGGAATTTCAACATATAAAACTAACCAAACAGGGATAGAGAAAGAAAACAAGCAACTAACCAATAAGAATATTTCAGTTCAAAAGTGGAATGGAGTCTGTATCTTGCTACAAAGATAGAGAGATGAGTGGAAAAATAACTATAGAAGTACTCTGAGGCCAGCTTTCCAACATGATTTGTAGAGTCTGTCCTATCTGTCTGCTTATGTCTTCCAAGTCTTTGCTTTGAGCAGTCTTGCCAACAGCATTTATCCTCCGTACAGAATGGTCCAGATGGGGTACAGAGGCACCCAATTTGGAAGCTACTGACCTCAGAGTATATGATGCTTGACTGTCTGTGTGGACTGACTGTAAGAGAAGTTGAATTAAATCAGCTCAGCAATTCTACATTCTGGGATGTGGAAGGCCCACCCTAGGGTGGTATGTGCCCTGGATGGTACATGGGGAAGGAAGGAGGACAGATCTGCTTCTGTTTCTTTCCAGTCTTCACCTTCTCCCTGAACATCACCTCCTGGTTCCATCACAGACTTAGCGTTCAGCATGGATTCTTAAGCTACCACTGCAGACCCACCAGCCTCCTGATATGGACTCCCACAGAACACTGCAGAAAGCTCCAGACCTTCAACTGAATCCTTTGTTCAGGCGCACAGTCTCTGGCACAGATACTACAGTCTTCCTTATGTGACTCTTTGGATGGCCACTGCAAGTCAATCTTGTAAATTCTTACATATTTGTGTATCTTGTGCTGTATCCACTTCTCTAGTAAACACTGACTGGTATAGAGTGGGGTAAAAATAACATGAAGTAGGTTCATGATTACATAAAATAGGCACATTTACATGACCTTGCATAGGTAGATTTGTAAGAGTTTGCAGCTAGTACATATTAAAGGCAAGAATATTGGAGGAGTTTAATAAAGAGATGTTAACACTGAGTTTGGGGCCTACAGAAAGAAGAAAAGCTCAGGATAGAAAACCTCAAAATAAGCTATATTTGTTTAAGAATCTTGTTCTCCATTTCGACTTTCCCCTAGGAGGTTAATATTTAATGTCATAAAGCAACCTGAAGGCTATTTAAAATGTCTTTTGTTTAGGGGGGTCTAGTGTTTGAACCCAGGGCCTCACACATGCTGAGCATGTGGCTATGGAAGCTATACCCCAGTCTGTGAAAATGATTTCTTAATACTGTCATGATTTTTGTGTATGCTGGTAATAGAGTCTGGCTTCAGAGATGAAGTCTTTATCAAAGTTGTCAGTTTAGCTTTATTAATTTATAAAAGTATCACTGAATGAAATTACTATAACCTTTTCCTTGAATATTTTAGAATATGTGATTTAAAAGCTTACATTAAACTACTAACATGAAACACATCTGTCAGATACTCTTTTCTTAGATGTGGCATAAGGCCAGTCATGAAGGAGCATGCCTGCAGTCCTAGCCATCTAGGAAGCTGACACAGAGGATTACAAGTCTAAATCCAGCCTGAGCAATTTAAGTATCTTAGCAGGACCCTTTCTGAAAGTGAAAAATTATTAAATGTATTAAAGGGCTAGAGATACAACTTAGTGCTATAGCCCTCAGTTCAAACTCTAGTACCAATAAAAGTGAGACTATGGTTTGACAAAAGTTATTGCCTTACATAATACAATCTCCAAGTCTTGTATATTAAATGAAAATGATTAATTTTAAAGATTAATTTCAATTAATAAATATCTTTTAATATGCAAATATCTCTTTGGAGAATTAGTCCTGTGAGACATCTCTATCATTGTATAGATGAAATGAATGGCCTATTGCAGTGATGCTGCACCTTGTAGAGCTTTCAATGATTCAGCAGCCAGTTGCTTCATGGTGTGTTACAGGTTTGCCACCACTGGTCTAATCTGTCTGGCTTGGCCAATACAGTATTCCTTAAGGAAATGGGAACATCGCATTTGTGGGCAAGTCAGAAGCTACAGAAAGACTGATATTTGAGTCCAAGGCAGAAGTTAGATCTAGAGAAGAAGGGCAGAACAGAAGAATGGAGAGCTCTGAAAAGCCAAAGAGGAAGAAACAGAGGTAAGAGAAAAGAATGTCAGGAAAGGAGTGCTATCTCCAAAAGTGCATCTTTACTAACACTTTTTTAGTTGAACAGGGTACTTGCCAAAGTATGTGATGTATTTATTTTTACACAAGACTTAACCAGGAATGTTATTAAAAGATAAGCTTTAAGACGGACTTATTGTCAAGAAGAAAACTGCAACAAATATCATCTAATAAACACGATGTTGGCAGGTAGTCTCCAACATTTTAGTTGGATATAAGTATTTATATAATATAAGTATTTATATATCCTGGGAAGCACGTTAATTTACTTAGAGATAAAGATTTACAAATCTAGCATCACAGCAGGTGCCCATGCTCCTTAGATCTCCTCCGTGGGGATTACTGGTTAACCTATTCTGAGAGAGATGCCTGGGGCCACTCATCCAACATTTCAAACATTTTTCAGTAATCCCAGTTGTACATTACAAAACAGAGTCAAGGTGGTCTCTGATGAACATTATCATACAGCTTCCTCAGGAAAACCCTTGCATTGGCAACATATGCAAAAGGACTTTTCATTTCTTCAGGCAAGAATAAATTCCATGACACTTCCTAATTTTCATAACAATTTAATTTTACTGTGTATCCATTTGGTATCTACAAGGTGTCACAGATTAGCAATAAAGATACTGTTAATCAGGCTCTTTTACCGGGGACCTCATCACTGATAAAAATGCATATAATTACGTATTACTTACGTAATATTTATTATTTATATATTATTTTATTTTTTAATAGTATCTTCTTAAGTCACTAATTTGTTCAGGCTGGGTCAAAACTTGTGATTCTCCTGTCTTAGTTTCCCACAGTGCTGGGATTATAGGAGTGCTTCAAAATACTCTTGTTGAAATAAATTATGTGATATTCTTTGTATAACAAAAGCCTTGGTGGGAGGAGAAATTGTTTTAGGGATACTTCTTTGGAGGACACTCTATTAATGTCTCCTTCAAAAGCTCTAAAAATGTCTGAGTTCAGCATTGCCAATATCTGGACCACGTCACCTTTCCCTTAAGAAGATGATCTACAACGTATTGTATTTTATTGTGGGCTTTTCACTTTCAACAATGGACCCGGAAAGGATGGGGTTCCTGGATGGGCTCTACAACTATGCACGAGACCATGGTTTATTGTTCTATTCTCCAAAAACTCTTACTGATGCTTATGTTCTTAGTTCTATTGATCATGCCTAGTACAAGCATTTACTTCCATTACATTTACACTTGTTACTATGGAAAGGAAGTTTACATTTGCTAAGAATCTTTTGTTCCATTGTTGGACTATTTGAGAATCGAATTGTACTCTGGAAACCATTTTGGAAATTTATTTCTAGCCTCAGTTCTGTAGTGAATAATTACATGACCTTCAGCAAATTATTTAATGCTCTCCATGAAGCCATTTTTTAATTAAAAGTTTCCCACATTGCTTGTTGAAAAATTACAAAACACAGTAAATTATAAAGAAAAAATATCTCACCAATGGATGATCTATGAAAGCGCCCATTTCAATGCACAATTGTGAATATAAATGAGAAATTCCATGTTTTTATTTTAAAAGTTTGGTAATTTTCCAGAGAAAATTTTTATTTCAACTTTTCTTTATTTAGAAATGCAACAGATTTTATTAGAGTTGTTTTAACTTCACAGCCTGAGCAGCAAGTAGAGTTCCCATATACTCTTTGCCATCACACATGTACAACCATAGTTGTACGTTTGTTACATTCCATAAACCTACACTGGCACACCCTTATTACATGGAATCCACAGTTTACCTTAGGATTAGTAGTGTTATACTTTCTATAGGTGTTCAAAAATGAATGATGACATGCATCTACCATTATGACAACAGAACAGCTACACTGGCCTGAAAATCCTATGCTCTGCCTGTTCTTCTCTTCCTTCCTCCACAACTACTGATCCTTTAACTCCATAGTTTTCCTTTTCTCTTAGTAATATGCATTAAAAGTCCCTCCAGGTCTTTTCATGGCTTTCTGGCTCCCAGTGAAGATACTGTGGTTGTTTCCAAGATTTGGCAACTACAATTCAGAGTGCTATAAACCACCACGTTTAGGCCTTTATGTTGATGAAAGTTTTGAACCCACTTGCGTAAATACCAACCTATACAACTTCTGGATTATATTGTAGGAATATGATTGGTTTTTTTAAGAAACTGCCAAACTCTCATCCAAAATGATTATGCCATTTTGGACTCTCACAGGCCTGGAATTGAAAGTTCAGTCACTCTATACATGCCAGCAGTTGGTGATGTCACTGTTTAGTGTAGCTGGTTATTCTAATGAGTGTGCAGTATTTTATTATTGTTTTTAAAAATGGAGAATCTTTTAAAATATTTATTTTCTGTCTATGTATCTTCTTAGTGATGTGTCTGTTTTTGTTCATGTTTAAACTGTATTTTTAACATCTTACTGTTGAATTTTAAAGAGTTTTTTGTCTAGTTTACATAACTATTCTTCATAAGCTATGCTTTTTGGAAATATTTATTTATAGTCTGTGCCCTGTCTTCTCATATTTTTTTATTTTTTTAGTTTTTATATTTTTATACAGGATCTCACTACACAGCTCAGACATGTAGTAATCCTCCTGCCTCAGCCTCCCCAGTGTTGGGATTACAGGTGTGTATCACCACACCTAGTTCCAGGGCTAGCATGGCTGACATGGCATGTAGTACCAGGGATTGAACTTGGGACCTTGTGCTTGCAAGGCAGACACTTATGTCACCAACCTATCTCCCCAGCCATGTCTTCTCATTCTTCAAATGTTTTTTCCATACCCATAATGCAGTATAAACCCAGAGCCTTTGAACTGAGCTAGACACCAAGCCCTTTTTTAAAAAAATCTTAAATTTTTACATGTCTTATGAAGTAGCTAAATTTTCCAGCCTGGGGTTGAATTTGTGAACCTCTACCCTCAGCCTCCCACAGTGCTGAAATTACAAGCATGTACTGGACTGAAAATGCCTCTTGTAAGCTAACATGTTTAAATTTAAATGCACAGTTTATCAACTATGCATTTGGTGTTTTATTTAAAAACCCACTGCCATGCTCAAATACAATGTGCCATTTACATTTTCTCTTATGCAATCCTGTAAGAGTTTTATAGTTTTACATTTTATATGTTGATATACGATTTTTAGTTCGATTTTGTGCTTACAGTCTATATTCTCTTACGTTTTGTTTGGTTTCACCTTGGTTTTGGTTCTGCCTATGGATGTTTAGAAGCATTTGCTAAAGATATCCCTTTGCTCCTTTTCCAAGGAGGATTTGACTATATTTATATGGGTTTATTTCTGGATCTTATCTGCTCCATTTATTTTTCTATTCTTTTGTCAACAGCATACTATGTTGATTATGTAAATTCTTAGTAGTCATAAAAAATCAAAATGTCAGTCCTCTGTTTTTATCTTTTAATATTGAATTATATTTTATGAGTCTTTGCTTCTCCACATAAACTTTGAAATCCCTTCATTGGTATCCAAAAAATAAATTGCTGGATTTTTTTAACCCTTGAGTTGAATCTATACATCACCTTGGAATGAATCAACACCTTGAAAAGTGCCTTAGTTTTCCACTGCCTGACAGAATATCCAGTAGCTACAATGCAGAAAAGGAAAGTTTTATTTGGCTCATGGTCTCAGAAGCAACAATCAACAGCTGGCTGATTGTAAGGCAGAAATATCACTGCAGAAGTGTGTGGCTAAGAAGAGTGGCTTAGTTCACGGTGGCTGCGAAGCTGAGCAGAGAACAGTGCCAGAGAAGAATGGCAAGGAACCATATACAGTAATCAAAACCATAACTCAAAACTCACCTGGACACATCCAATATTTTACTATTTCTTTAATCCAATACAGTGGACACAAGGATTAACAGTCACCAAAAAAGTAATTGACAACTAGAAGCTGAATTTGAAAATGTATTATCATTTTCTCTAGCATCCAGTCAAATAAAATACTTAGATGGAGACCTAATGAGACATGTATAAAATCTATGTAAGAAAAGTATAGAACTCAGATGAAAGACATAAAATAATAACTGAAAAAATGAAGAGCTATTCAACATTCAGGGACTGGAAAAGATAGTATTGTTGTGACAGTTAATCTTGTTAACTTCACTGACCAATAATCCTGATGTCAACTTTATTGGATTAAGAAATGCCTAGAAGATTAGCAAAGCATGTTCCTGGCTGTGTGTGGGTGGGTCATGGAGATGTGGTTTTGGGTACTGTATGTGTTGGTCCCTTGCTATTCTTTTCTGCTACTGGTACCATGCTCTGTTTCCCAGGTACCATAAGCTAAGCAGTTTTGCCTCTTTGCATATTTCTTCCTTGGAGCAAGCTGTCCATGGAGTGAATCTTGTGAACCCAGGAGTTGAATTAAACATCTCCAGGTTTACATTTTATTGTTGAGCACTGCATCCCAGCAACAGAAAAGCAGATTAATACACTAATATGTAAGAAAGCAATTGAATTTTATGCATTAAATTAATATTCTGAAATCTTGATACAATTCCTTATGAGTTCCAGGAATTTTTTTTCCAGAACTTTTTATTCTTTCTGATTTTCTATAAAATCATGTAATCTGTAAGCTTAGTTTTATTACCTCCTTCCAATCTGCGTAAGTTTATTTCCTTTATCATATTATTAAATGATATCAAGTCTTTCTTTTTTGATATAGGATTTTGTCATTTAGCTTAGACTCATAGTGATCCTCCTGTCTCAGACTCCCCAGCAGTGGAATTATAGGCATCTGCCACCATGAACAGTTTCAGGGCCAGCACTACATGCCCAAGGTTCTGGGGCCAGCATAGCATGTGGTACTGGGATCAAACTTGGGACCCTGCACTTGCCAGGCAGGCACTGAGGCCACTGATCCATCTCCCCACGCTGTCAAGTCATTATTTGAATCAGAAAAGGTTGTAGTACTGAAAGAAATAGTATAGAAAATTACTTCTGAAATAAGAAAAGTCAGGAGCTTTTATATCTGCAGAATAAATAGCTAATAGTTGCTCTGTCTCTTCTACCCTCCCCTAAAACTGATTAAGAAGATACAACTAAAACTACTGACATAGTGATTAAAATATGATAAAATGTATTTTAATTAGTTATTAATGGATACTCTGTGAAGTTTCTCACTAACCACAGTGATTTCTGAACCACTGAGTAAAACATGATGGAAAAACTTTATTCTTTGATAAGCTTCTCATACAATTCTACCCTAAAATATAGCTTGATAAATTCCTTTACCCTCCTTCCTCATATTCTGGGCCTCATTTCATCAGAACACAGTCCCCTGCCTATCGGCATCCCTTTTTCTACATTTACTTGAAGTTTATAATTACCAATACTGCAACTCGCAGCCCAGAAAGGCACTGTGTTCTGGACTAAGAGGTTCTCAGAGCTGGGAGCCTCAGAGGCAATGTATTCCAGATTCTTCTATATTAACTTTTTTTAAAATTTATCTAGGGTAAAAGGATGACAAGGGTGTCACATTATCCTGAAACAAGCTCTCCTCTCACGTCGTACCAGAAGGTAGTAGGTACAGTACAACATATTTCTTTCTGTTTATCTCTACCATATTTAAAAATCTAACTAAGTACTGCATACAAAGATCTTCCTATTTAACATCTGAAAAGATTTTAGTACTCCTCAAATGAAGAATGAGAACATAAACAATATTCCCCAGAAAACAAGCCTAACATAAGTTCGCACTACCTGTGCATTGACAAATAGTATGCCTGGGTCACTACTAATTCCAATAATTAATAAATAGGGTGGGGGATGGAAAAAAACCAGGAATTTTCTTTTTTTTTTTTTTTTTTGTCTTTTTGAGACAGGGTCTCGCTATGCAGTTGAGGCTGGTCCTGTGCTCACTTTTGTAGCCCAGGGTGGTCTCGAACTCGCACCAATCCTCCTGCCTCACCCTCCCAAGTGCTGGGATTACAGGCGTGAGCCACCACGCCCGGCTAAGAACCAGGAATTTTCATAGTTAATGCATGAAGCATTATGATAAATGCACTCAACCTGTCTCTTGCCTTTAAAAAAAAAAAAGCACACACATACACATACACACACCACACAAACACACACACCACACACACACATACTGTGAATGGCACCATGATGATCATTTATTACCTTCACAAAATTCCGATGCAAGCTGTCACACAATGGGAACCATTTATGGGGAATGAAGAGTTAGCATTTGCCCAACAGTTGCTCCTTACCTTGGACACCAACTTTTGTTTTTACCCTCTTAAAACTGTATCAGAGGCACGTTTCTCATACCATGTTGTCCCAGAAAGTCTGGGTATTCCAGAATGACTGCCTACAGTTCTGCTGTATCTACTCAGAAATGCACTCACAGATATCCAAACTGTAATCCCAGCACATAGATAATGATTTAAGTATATAAAAATCTATTATTTAAGTAATATCAATTATTTTCTAGCCGGGCGTGGTGGCGCACGCCTGTAATCCCAGCACTTGGGAGGCTGAGGCAGGAGGATCGATGTGAGTTCGAGACCAGCCTGGGCTATAAAAGTGAGCTCAAGGCCAGCCTGAACTGTATAGCGAGACCCTGTCTCAAAAAGACCAAAAAAAAAAAAAATTATTTTCCAACTAAGTACCATTTTCTTCACTTTAGAAAACCTTGATTAAAAACATTTTCCTGAGTAAAAGTTCACCTGAAAGTAAAAATATGGTAGTTGAAACTATCTGAGTATATTATGCTCCCTCCCCTGAAAATACATTCATTTATTGAATTCTTTTGTGTAAATACATACACGTATCACAAAAACAACATTCCCCTGAAACATAATGTTTAAAACAATGTTTTAATACAAGTTTGCTACATATTTGGGATATATATCATTCTCATTTGGAGCAAGCATGTGAATTCATTTTTAGACAAGTGAGGAAGTGCTCACAACCTTAATCAGTTCATCCAAGATGCAATTTTAGAAAAACACATGGCCCTTCTCAAGTCCTATGTTTGCATTTAATTTTGGAAGGTGACAAGGTCAAAAAAATCTGGGTTAGCTACAACAGTTGCTGATGTAGCTCCATTTTGTGTTACGTGATGCCACTGTGTAACGTGCCTGCTGCTGCTCCTCACTGTTCCCATGGACATCTTTTCTCTTCCTGAATTGTTCTTAATGTGCACCCATGATTCTTCTATAATTCTTCTGAAAACGTCTCATGTTTTAATTTTGCTTTTTAAAATTTATTGTTTGTTTGCTTTTCTCTTTCTAATGTAGCCACAGGCATGTGGCAAAGTGTACATATGTGAGAGCGTGTGTGTTAACATATGCATACATGTGTATGTGCATCTGTAAGTCTTTATCTATGCAAAATATATGCATATGTATGTATGACTGGGCATGATGATACAGTATGTCAATATTAGGTTCTACATGGACAATTAGCATCTGGAATATTGTTATCACTATCTGAATCCACTGTGGATTTCAAATGCATAATATGATGGAACAAATCATCTCGGAGTTTTCACCCTTTCCTTGTCATTTAAAGCACAGAATAAAGAACATTTTTACGTGCCAAACTTTGGCACAATGTTGAAACATTATAACCATAGTTATTCACAGCTTCATGTAGGAGGAGTACACAATCTTCACATTCAGCTACCTAACAAAAAAAGATCTTTGATCAAATACACAGTGCTTTATTATGAAATCATGAAGTCACTTAGATATTCCCACAGTTGGATGCATCATAATTATTAGGGAGGCCATACTGGTGAGGTTATTCCTCAGGTATTTTAAATTCACCAGCTAGAAAAGTTGTTCAGAGATGATCCCATTGTGATTTTTAAAATCACTACCTCTTGACATAGGATGTTTCTATTATAACCAATAGAAAATTTAAAATATAGGCATTTAAGCATTATAGCTCCAGCAAAGAGATTATCTATGGAATGAAATGGGGAGACCATCAATGTCCACACATACCTGTTGAAAAACATCTATATCAGAAATTAGGGGCAATTCACAATCATTTGCAAATAATGTTTGGAAGCTGGAAATCTGCATTAAAATTTAGTTAAAATAACTACATTAAAAGTATACAGAAATAGCTGGGCGTGGTGGCTCACGCCTGTAATCCCAGCACTCGGGAGGCTGAGGCAGGAGGATTGGTGCAAGTTCGAGACCAGCCTGGGCTACAAAAGTGAGCTCAGGACCAGCCTCAACTGCATAGCGAGACCCTGTCTCAAAAAGACAAAAAAAAAAAAAAAAAAAAAAAAAAAAAAAAAAAAAAAAAAAAAAAAAAAAA
>PVJA010014640.1:0-47017 GCA_004027025.1 Myocastor coypus | reverse complement strand
ATGTTTTTCTCTGGGTGACTCTCCTTAGACGCACTGCAGTTCATTCATCCCTTTCCTCTGAGGTCCCATAATCTCCTTGACCAGGAAATTTGGGACACTTCTGAGTTATAGGATATTAAAACACAGGTTCTCTTATATCCTGGGTCTTTATTGACCTTGAAGGGCTAGGGCCAAAATATTGGCTATCCTTATAGCCCTTCTTTTTCTCCAATTTTCGGTCTGTTAACTTACATTCTTAACCCTCCAGCAGAAAAGCTTTGTGTGTTGGCAAATGTTATCTTCATCTTTTTTATTTTTTGTATTTTCCACATCTTCTAAAAAGTGAGCAACCAATGTTATATGGTGAAATATGAACAAGACTACACTGCACTTTTATAAGAAAATAGACCAAAAATGCAAAGGACTTTAATTGCATGACTACCTGTACGTAGGCTCAAGTAACACTGCGTTCACCATTATCTTCAAATCACATTTTAAGAATTAAAATGGTATTTTTGCATCTCTAACCATACATAAAAATGGTCCTTTACTGTGATTACTTCTATACTAGTTTTCTATGATTTCTGTGATTACTTTCTATACTAGATCTAGACTGTTCAACATTACTACTTTGGAATTAATAGTTCAGACACACTGTAAAATATTACAATCTAAAGTTATATTCAAGTATTAATTGCTATATTGATAATTCAATATTCTTTCCTTTTTTTTTTTTCTTTTTTTTGATATTGGGTCTCACTATGCAGTGTGGACTCATAGTGATCCTCCCAACTCAGCCTCCCCAATGCTGAGATTACAGGAATGCGCCATCAACCCTGTTCTGCGGCCGACACAGCATGTGGTACCGAGGATCAAACTCAGGACCTTGCCAGGCAAGGACTTACACCACTGAGCTATCTCCCCAGCCCGTCAATGTTACTTTTAAAACACACTGTGAACAAAACTTTTAACATATTCTGTGTACATTCCATCAGGCCACCTACTTACACTAGGTGTACTATAAAGACTATTAGGTCTTTGTAAAATTCTAAGAGTAATTCTTAATAGTTCAAACAAAACACATCTATACTGACAGATTAAAAAAAAAAAAAAAAAAAAAAGACTTGGATTGAATTTATGACCTTGCTCTTGCCAGGCAGGCGGCTTATTCTGCTGAACTATCTCCCTTTTGCTGCATTAAAAAATAAATATTTTATTTTGTAAAAGAAACACAATTAATAAAACAGAGGTACTGTTAAAATAGTTTTGGCTGTTTTTGTGGATAGCAATTTAACATTCTCTTTTAACAATTATTGCCAATATGCTTTAGTTACTTATTTTGAAGGGAGAGGAGAAAATCTTCCCTATATGTTATTTTACTTGAGTGTAAGAATGATCACTGTCAAGTAGGTATGGAATCTTTATTACTCTGTAGCAGTTTGGATACAAGGCATGACCCATATATTGTTATTAAAAGTTATTTTTATATTGTACTATAAGGAAAACTGGAATATGAGTAGCATTTAGAAGAGCTATCATTTGTAATATAATTTGTTGTATTCTAATTTAAATTTGTGGGTTTAGAAAATTAAATTTGGGTTTTAACATCTTACCAGAAATAAGACTTGTGTGAATTTTCAAGATAAACTTAGGAAGTAAACCATAAGCAAAGTGAGTTATGACTTTTTTTTTTTTTTTTTTTTTTTTGAGACAGGGTCTCACTGTGCAGTTCAGGCTGGCTTTGAGCTCACTTTTGTAGCCCAGGCTGGTCTCGAACTCACAACGATCCTCCTGCCTCAGCCTCCCAAGTGCTGGGATTACAGGCGTGAGCCACCACGCCCGGCGTGTTATGACTTTTTAAATGCCTTCTAACCATTCAAATTTCATTTTTCAGAGTTAAATTGGCCATATGATGCTTTACATACTATACTATTATGTCATCTTCTCTTCTGTGTAGGATAGAAGCACACACTGAGGAGAAAAAATGAAGCATTTGTTCAGAAAGCACAAACTACAATCCCACAGAACCAGGCAGTAATATTTAAAGGCGAATATCTCATCTCATTTAATATTGATACACTCTGCAAGCAGAAAACACCACTTAGGTACTGCCTATTTACAAAAACTCAAAACTTAGCTGGACAGCCTCAATTAATCCAGAGATGAATTATTTAACAGAAAATGCATTCTGAAGATGTTTTGATACAAAATAAGTCTACTCTGTTAAGTACTACATATAAATAAGTTTTGTTAGAATTATATATTGTATAAGTTAACAATCTATCTCACAGATCTCCTAGACAACAGTATGTCACTTTTTCCTGTATAGTATAGCTTCCTTTAAAGAAAAATCTTCACACATGTACTTAATAAATCAAGTTGTTTTAAAAAACAAAGACCCGTTGGAAGATTAAGCAAAGTAATTCAATAGTAATAGCCCCTTTTTTATACTTTTTAAACTAATAGTCTATAAAAAGATAGAAATTCACTAGATTGTAAATCTCCTGAAAGATTTCTATTTCTGCTTCCTGCCATGATAAATAGTAGGGCTTTAAGCTGAGCTGCTTTTTGACTTAAAAGATTTTTACAGTCAGCACCTTACAACAGAACATACTGTAATACCAAAATGGAAAGTACTTAATCAACAATTCCTTGTAGAAACACGGATCATACATAACAAATAGTCTGTAAGGGTGAAATTTTATTTTAAAAAGTAGCATTTACACTTTATTTAGCAACTCAAGCAAAAAAAATTTCTCTGGTCTGTCAATGCACTCATAGTTTATTTTAGGCAGCACTGATAATATACACCCACCAAAAAAGAAAACCAAACAGCAATAAAAGCCAATTTATTTATAATGTTGAATGAAACTATACTTTCATCTTCACAGAACATAGATTTGGGTTTTCCATGTCCTTAAAGATAAGTACAATCCTGTTCTCATGCTATGTATTTCAACACTACTTCTATTAAGGATTTTTAAAAGACATTATGAAAATCCAATAGTATGGGAAATCTTTTAGATTTCAAGTGGTAGTCATCTGTAACATTACAAAAGAACAGACATTGAAGGTAGATTCTGTCAAGCAGTATCATGGAATAAATAAAGTCACTGTAAGGACCATCTTGTATCTTTTCTTCACTAAACGCTATCTCTTCTACAACCTTAAATGACACGGCCCAAGTTTACAAGTGACTGTATTTTTATAGAGAGAATTACAGTTACAGGCATACTTATTTTTAGCTTCTGCCCATAAAAAAATTTGATAATGCCAATTTGCTACCATCCATACTTCTTAATTATTAGCTAATTAAGTTAAATAAAGCATGATAATGATAAGAGATTGATAACATGAGGGAAACAACAGAAATTTGACTTTGGATCCACACTTGTAATTAATGCTTGTAACGCCCCTCCCTCAGCTGCCTCACTTTCTGTCCTTCCTCCTCAGTGTCTAAGCTCACTTCCTAAGTTTTCTTGTTGCAGGAATCAGTATTTACTGATCTCACAAAGAAACTTGCTGCTGTCAGCAAGGATCAGAGTTGAAGAAAAACCACTGTAAAAGCACTAGAAGGGTGTAAAAATACTTTTCCCGTGCGATAATATCTGTACAAAACAAATTAACATTTTAAAGTATCAAACTTTTTACATACTTAAAAGGAATATACGTACATACGTACATATATTTTTTCCCATTTACATATTCTCTGATATTCTTCATTTTACTCTTTTGGCAGTACCAGGAATATACATATATTCACTACATCTGATTTAGGGCTTGATATTTAGTTCACATAATTTTATACAAGAACAGGTAAGCACTTATTCTACATATATATACATATACGCATATATACTTATGTACATATATACATATTCACTACATCTGATTTAGGGCCTGACATTTAGTTCCCATAATTTCGTACAAGAACAGTAATGTCTATGACATTTACTCATACTTAAACAGTATTACATGGGGCCTGGCGGGATGGCTCAGTGGTCTAAAGCGCCTGCTTGGGGAAGCTTGGGTGACTTCAGGGACCGCAGTTCAATCCCCGGCACCACATGCTGCACCAGCCCTGCCCTCGGGGCGGCTGAGCCGGCCGAAAAAATGAGTGAATAAACAAACAAAGGTTCTGAAACAAGAATAAAAATAATTTTAAAAAAAAAACAGTATTACAGCTCAAGTATTTTGCACAGTATCTCAGCACAGTCTTACAAAGGTTCTTAAACAAAAGTACAGCTTTCCTGAGGTCACCTAAGATCTCATGGGACTTTCCTAATGGCAGTGTGGTAAGCTCCACACTCTGCCCTTATTCCAATTTGGATCATTACTTTTTGCTTACCTAAACACCTGGTATCTATTAATTGGCTCAGATATTCTTCATTTTATTCTTTTGGTGGTACCCGGTATTTAACTCAGGACCTTGCACTTGCCAGGTAAGCGCTTATTTTACTGAGCTATCTTCCTGGCCCCTTCATTGTATTGACATGTAGTTCATGTACTAAAATTAGGCAGACAAGGCTTAAAGGTCTCTTTGGGTACCTGTATACTATTGAAAACATTTCTCACTCTTCTAGGATTAATAAAACAGTAGTTTAAATGGTATTGTGTAGTGACTGTTCAAAATTTTTCATCTTTGTATCATATGGCACACCGAATATTCTTTTAGAGATTGTGCATTGTCCTGGAATGTCCAAGTTTTTATTTCTTTTGAAAGAATTTGTTCAGCATAAGTGCTACCACAGTTGTGACGCTATAATTAAAGTTCTAATTCACACCATGCTGGTAACCAAACTGACCACACAAGGACAGAACAGAGCTAACGTCACTATTTACTACTCCTTTTCCTTCACTCCCACTCCAAGTCACGCCCACAAATGACATCACATACTTTTTTCTCCTATATTTTTATGAAATGTATACTTTCAGATGACTGCGTGTATATGTATGTGTGTTTGTGTTCATATATTTTTTCACATCATTTCAACCAGCAACACATATGGCTCCTAAAAGTCTACAAAGAAAGTGTATCTTGTTCTTTTAACAGATTCCACAGATCTTGGGAACACTAAAACAGAGACAGATCCACAGCCTCTAAAAACTAAAATTCTAAATTAAAGAAGGCCTAAAAACCTATATAAATTTTATATAACTTACATGGTGATAAGACCTGATTTGAACTTGAACGAAGATATAATTATAGCCCTCACAGATGACATTCAGTATGCATGTTAATATACTTCAATTTAGAAGCACTAATGTGATTCATTTATGCTGGGTGCTGTTACAGAGCTTGCTAATGAATGTGACATGGTATATAATGTATGTATAACACCAATTCAAAAACTCAAACAGATCCCAAGGTTTAGGGCTAATGAACTCTAGAGTAAATCTGTTTTGTTTTTTGAGTTCATATAATTACTTCCCTCACTGTAACCTTCTATCAGTTCTATTCACAAAGAGAGATCTACAATATGGTTCGTATTTTTAACATCTCTTTAGTGTGTATTCATCTTTTTGCCAAGAAAAGCTTCACTTAGTGAGCTACAAGCTACAGTTTTTGAAAAGACACTATGGAAAACAAGGTTTAAAGAAAATATTCAAATCAAAAAGCCTTGAATCTTAAAAATTCCATATTATCAATAATACTATTATTCCTAATAACAGTATATGTGTAACATTTTTTCCGACATGCTCCAAGGAGGTGATCCAAACTTCCTCCACTATACACAGTCCCTCTACATAGCCTCCCAGTATATAACTTAGTACACAATAGTTAACTTTTTCCCCTCTGCTGGCGATTGAACCCAGGACTGCAGACAAGCAGGGGAAGCCCTCAACCACAGACCTACATCCCCAGCTCGTTACATACTTTAATTTTACCACATATTCCGATTCCAACATCTGCCACAAAAATGAATCTACTTTGCCATTAGCCATTACTTTCTGAGTGAATGAGCAACTCTTTTCCCTACAGATAGAAAGCTCGTTTTGAATTAAACCAGTTGAAATCATTAACCAATTTAATCTGTTCTCTACAGAAAATACATCTTCTTTAAGACACTCACGTATGCACTGTATAATCACTATGCACAAGCAGGGTTTTTTCCCCCTAAAACGTAACGCAACTTTAAAGAAGTGTTTAGTGTTTACTGAGGCTAATTTTGGAATTCTAAAAATTGAACGACTTAGCTCTTAGATTCACAACAGCAAATGAAGCAGTTCATTGCAGGCATTACACAGCTACTGAGTCACTGCAAGGGACATCAACTCCAATTTATTTATTTATTTATTTATTTATTTATTTATTTATTTATTTATTTTCTTGTTTCAGAACCTTTACTTGTTTATTCACTCATTTTAATGGCCAGCTCAGCCTGCCCCGAGGGCAGGACTGGCGCAGCATGTGGTGCCAGGGATCGAACCGCGGTCCCTGAAGCTGCCCAAGCTTTCCCAAGCAGGCGCCTTAGACCACTGAGCCATCCCGCCAGGCCCCTCAACTCCAATTTAGTAAGCTAATTATGTATTTCATGGAACTCTACATTACATGTAGTAATCAAAACCTATAACATTTTGAATTTACTTGTTTTTAAAAAGCATAAAGAAAACTAGGTTTAGTGGTGCATATTTGTAATCCCAGCACCAAAGAGGCTGAGGCAGGAGGCTCACTATAGGATGATCAAGGCAAACTAAGCTACACAGTAAGTTAGAAGGCTAGGCGGACATACAGAGCATGACTCTTTCAAAAACAAAAGCACAGATGGACAGTATAAAGATTCTAAACTCTGTTTTTAGCACTGTAAATACACTAGGCATCTGGGCCAGCAGGATGGCTCAGTGGTCCAAAGCATCTGCTTAGGAAAGCTTAGGCAACCACAGGGACCGCAGTTTGATCCCCGGTACCACATGCAGCGCCAGCCCTGCCCTCAGGGCAAGCTGAGCCATCCCACAAAAAATAAAATAAAATAAAATAATTTTAAAAAATACATTAGGCATAAAGTATCTAAAATTAATTCAAATGCTTCAACTTAACAAACCTAAAACTTCAAATCATTTGATATATTCACCCTTCCTTTATTTATTTATTTATTTATTTATTTAATGTGTTTAGTACAAGGGGTGTAGGGTCTCATTATACAGATCAAATCCATAGTGACCTCCTGCTTTCAGCCTCTCGAGCGTGCCAACATGCTCAGTCTCAACAGCCAGCTCAGGGTGCTCAAGGGGCAGGGCCAGCACAGCACGCTGGGGATTGAACCCTGTTCCCTGCACTTGTTTAAGCGGGTGCTTTAATCCACTGAGCTATCTGGTGGGCCCTCTACTTCTCTTATTTTTACACAAGTTGCATGAACTTGTATTTGTCTTATCCACTAATGTATATCTAAAGTCTACCTCTGTCCCTGGAGTTTAGCAGACATTTGTTATAATGAATAGACAGATCGCATTTACTGTTCATTAGAATCAGTAAAAAGCATGACTACGGTTTGAATGTTTTTGCTCTCCCTGAAACTCATATTGAAATATAATCCCCAATTCAATAATGTTGGGAGGTGGGGCTTAATAAGAGGTGCTTGGATTATGAGGGCTGCACTCTCATGAGAGGGCTGGCGCAGTATAAAGAGGGCTGCGTTACTAAGCTCACTCCCTCTTCCATTCTTCTCCCATCTGATATCACAAACCTCATCTCCAGAAAACACAGAAACAAGACACCATCTTGGAACCAACAATCAAATGCCTTAATCTTGAACTTCCAACTTCTGAACTCTTTTTTTTTTTCAAAGAATTTTTTATTTTCTTTATTTATTTTTTCTTGCTTCAGAACCTTTGTTTGTTTATTTACTCATTTTTATGGCCGGCTCAGCCCACCCCAAGGGCAGGGCTGGCGCAGCATGTGGTGCCGGGGATCGAACCGCGGTCCCTAAAGCCGCCCAAGTTTTCCCAAGCAGGCGCTTTAGACTGCTGAGCCATCCCGCCGGGCCCCGAACTTCTGAACTCTTAAGAGAATAATATCCATTCTTTCCATATTACCTAGTCTCAAGTACTGTCACAGAGCACAAAATGCATAAGACATAAAGTAATCTTTTCATCAACAATCTGCTCTAAGCTTGCATCAATAAACTAGTCATTTCTGCAGGTTTATATAATCATCATTAGTGCTGTAATTAATACGGAAAATACAGAAAACAGAGGACTTCCGGTCCAGAATCTACATAAATTTTGGAAAGTGAGACTTAATTTTCATTTATCTATCTATCTATCTATCTATCTATCTATCTATCTATCTTTATGGCTGGCTCAGCCTGCCCTGAGGGCAGGGCTGGCACAGCATGCTGTCCCTGCAGCGCCCCAAGCTTTCCTAAGCAGGTGCTTTAGACCACTGAGCCATCTTGCAGGGCCCTTTTTTTTTTTGGTATTTTAAGGAAGGGTACACAGGGTGTTTAGGATCTCACTACTAAATGTGACTTGTAGCGATCTACTTGTTTACAACCTCCTAAGAGCTGGAATACCAGTTTCCTGCACCACACCCTCTCTCAATTGCCCTCTCAGCACTCCCTGCTGGGTAGGGGGGCCAGCACACCAGGTCCAGGGATTGAGACCCAGCCCCTGTGCCTGCTCACAGATGCTTTAATGTGCTGAGCTATTTGTTTTTTTTTTTTGTTGTTGTTGTTGTTGTTGTTGTTGTTTTGTCTTTTTGAGACAGGGTCTCGATATGCAGTTGAGGCTGGTCTTGAGCTCACTTTTGTTGCCCAGGCTGGTCTCGAACTCCCACCAATCCTCCTGCCTCAGCCTCCCGAGTGCTGGGATTACAGGCGTGAGCCACCACACCCGGCCTGTGCTGAGCTATTTGGCTGGCTCCTGAAAAGCTAATTTTTCATACTGGGACTGTACATCAGTGTTTCTCTATTAAGTATGAGGCCCTGGCTTTAACACCATTCATGGTTTTTATCTAGTTGGCCCCCCAAAGCCTCAAGCAGTCACTGGGGCAGGCTGCTAGAGTTCGTTATTAATTCATGCGTACTGTATCTGTCCAGGTGAGTGAGGTGGAAGCAGCTCAAGCAGCTACCTTCTCTTCCTCCCTTACATTGAAATGCAAATCACTTGCCCCAGGGAGGTGCAACATCCATTTCCACAATAATCAATTACAAATTCCAGAAGCCACCAAATGACCACAGGAGGCTTTGGGGGAAAACCTACACACAAGCCATAACATTCCGCCCTTGGACTCTGAAAGACTCATGCACATCCCTTTATGCAAAAGACATTCTAGTCCATAGCTAAGAGTTGCCAAAGTCCCAACAGTCGCAGCATTGCTGAAAAGTCCAAGTCCCAAGTCTCTGTGAGCCTCTTTACAAATGAAAATTTAAAACACACTTAACATTCAAAGGCACAAAACAAACATTACCATTCCAAAAGGTACACACAGCAGGGTACCAAGCATTGAGACCAAAACAAGCCCAAAATCCAGAAGGGCCAACATTAAATCCTGTAGGTCCTGGTGGAACATTGGAAGCACTCTGTGGCAAATCTTAAGCTCCATACAACTCTACCCTTATGGAACTCTTGTAGCTCTACTGGCTTCTATCTCAGGCTGGCTTTGCTCCCTTTTTGCAGTTTCTGTTAGATGATCCATGTTCCTGGGTTTTCCAAACTTCTGGGGTTTCCACTGAAAAGGCTTCTCATTCATTCACAGCTTTACACACTGTCCTCTCAGGGGCACACTGCCTGGCATCCCAGGCCTTCCTTTAAAATCTAGGTAGAAGCCTTCTTAACCTCAGAACTCTTACATTCTCAATGCACCTAAAACCAGTGCCACATGGATGATGCCAAGGTCTGCTGCCAGCTAGAGTAGTAGCCAGGCTTCCTTCTCTCCTGGCTGTAGGGGTTGGGTGCATGGATTGCTGAGCCCTCTGACCCTGATTCAGATGAGTAAACTCTCCATGCCGGTGCCATTCTGGAACCTGGTGCTGCCCACCACCACCATTCTGGAACCAACGCCTCACTGGCTTTCCCCTCAAGGCAAAGTCCCTGACCTTTGCAATTCTTAAGCTGCAAAGGATGGAGACCGGCCACCTCCTGTGATGCCCTCAGGCCATCTTTTCTGTTCTCTAGTTCCTTCTCAGCAATGAAGATCCTCTTAGCTCTACTGTTGCAGTCCACAGCTTTATTGGCACTTCTTTCTGGCTGTACAACATTTTGAGCCATCCTGCTGGGTTCCTTGCTCTTGATTTGCAACAAATCTGGCTAAAAGCCCCTAATAACAGCCATGCCACCTCCCCAATATTTAGCTGCTTTGAAATATCTTTTGAAAGATTCATCAGTTTGTCATGCCTAAACTCACTCTCAGGCAGTCTCTGGACATGAGCAAAATGTAGACAACTTCTCTGTCAAGTCAAAACACAAAAGTTATGGAGTCCAACAACCAATACAGTCCTTATTCCCAGCAGAAACCTACTCAGCCTGGGTCTTCACAGGCCAAGTTTCTATCAGCCTTCTGGCCTCCTGAGTTCTGACCAGAGTCCCCCCTACACAAGATCCAAAGCTGTTCCAGCTCTTCACAAGTAGGCAACATCTCCAAACCTTTCGTATCTCTTCCCAAAAGCCATTTCCAAAAACTTGTAATCCACATGGCCAGACTTAGCTATAGCAACCCCACTCCTGGTACTAAATTCTGTCTTAGTTACTCTTCTCTTGTTGCTGGCACAAATACCCAACACTAAAAATGAGGGAAGGAAAGGTTTACTGAGCTCAGTTACTGGAGGTTTCAGTTCAGTTCTGCTGGCTCCAAGGCAGAGCGGCACATAGCAGAGGGCAACCTTTCACTGCAGCAGCTAAGAGCAAGAGCTAAAGCAAAGAGCTAGCAGCAACTCAAGCAGCTCACCTGTCTTCCTACTTTACAATTAAATGGAAAATCACTTGCCCCAGGGGAGGTGCAACACCCATTTCCACAATAATTGATGATAAATTCCAGAAGCAGCTCTGTGACTGCATGAGGCTTTGGGGGAACACCTATATACAAATCAAAACAACATGCTTAACAAGTAATCATTGAGTTATGTCCCCAACTACAAAATTTGGCTGTTCTGATGAAAAATTATTTTAAACTAAATATTCTTTTAGGAATCTAAAATTGTAAGATAATATTTACATCTATTTTCTAGAAGCGGGGCAGGATCAAACATCAGATGAGCAGTATCCTCACATACTTACCTATTATTCTTAAGGTTTTCATAAATGTTGTCTGATACTCTAGAGCTCCTAAATTTAATTTCTTTCATAGCTATTAATTTTATCTTCCCAAAAGAAAACATAATTTTTTTAAGGGAAAAACTCTTATCTTGATATTCTCTCAAGAACCTCACACCTTAAAATATAACAGCTATTCTACGTATTTACACAAACTATCAGTTAAATAAACCTTTTCTTCCTTAATTTTGACTGCTGGGTATTTTGTGACAGCAAGGAAAGAAAAGCAAACAAGATAGAACCTTTCTGGCAGTGGAAGTGATGGTAATACAAAGGCACTCTGCCAGTGAGCTACAAGCCAGTTATGTTATGTTATGTTGTGTTGTGTTGTGTTGTGTTGTGTTGTGTTATGTTATGTTATGTTATGTTATGTATGTTATTTCTTTAGGAGAGTGTCTTGCTAAGTTAAAGTTGCCCAGGGACTTGTGACCTTCCTAGCTCAGTCTCCAGAGTGCTGGTATTAGAGCTGTCAACCAGCACACTAAGATGGGAATTTAATTCTAATCCCTTCCATTTACTTACATGCTACAGCCTAAATCTTACCAAAATAAATAATGATGATGATGATAATTTTGGGAACAGTACCCATTACCCAACACAACAATCCTGACTATAGCTAATTGTTCTTGCAGTGTAGTTCACTTTGCTGTCCTTTGGAAATTCTTTTAGGTAAAGAAACAAGGGTACAGCACTTCCTGGGTGAAAGAAAACTATTATAGAAGGATTACATAGTTTATACAATAATGTAAATGAGGGCCTGAAAATATGGCTACTACTATTATCATCACCAGTATACTTCCACTCATTTTATAGCCTAGTGCACCTATCAAAGGTGTATATTACAAAAAAACGAAACTGACCTAGGTATATTGAACTATTAACCACTTTTTTATGAATTTAGGACAAGGTATACAGGGTCTCACTATATATATCAGACTCATAGTGATTCTCCTGTTTTCAAACTCCCAAGCAGTGGGATTACAAGCACATGCCTACACCCAGTCTCAACCTCAGGCTCATCTTGCCTTGGGGGCGTGGCCAACACAGCACACCAGGCAGGTGAGCTGACTGGCTGGCCCTCCATTAACCACTTTTTAATGAGTCAGGCTGTTGTATGATTAGCATCTCAGAAAGTGTTTTATTCCCCTACCCCTCTGAGATCTCTCATGAGCACTAGAAGCTTCCATTTTCTTTCAAACACTATAATATATACAATATCTACCTCTGCCTCAAACACCCATGACACATCAGAACTTCTCTTTCATCCCCGTTTTATTACTTCTGAGAGTTTAGTAAATTCCAAAGATAAACTTAAATAGTGACTGAAATCAAAGGCACAGAAGACTCAACTAGGTCCTTAAAAATACATCTGGGAAGTGTTATCAGACCAAAAGTTCTGCAGTCCATCATGGCATCTTGACTTGCAACTATCAGCTGCTCTACCCACTAGCTACTTTATTTAGAATCTGTAGCAGGGATAATTTATTTCTAAATAAGCATTACAAGAAGTCACAACTCATTCTGTTCTTCGAAATTGTCTCCTTTTTGAAAGCTTAACACTCATTAATTTATGCTTCTACTTTTCAAATTCTTTTAGAATTTATGTACTTGATCTTTAAAAAGTGGTGTCAGAAAATTACTAGCCACATACAGAAGTCTGGTCTCATTCAAAAACACAGGATTAACAGTCTGGTTTTCCTAGTTTCCCTTATCACATTTCTTCTCATATTTCCTTAAATTTTACCTCTGCTTTTCTCTTCTGGTTTTTGAAATTATCACTATGAAAATGTGTGAAGTGGGAGTAACTGTTAGCAAAAACCAGCAAAATCATGTTCATGCTGTTTGTATTCTATACTCATGGGCAAAAACACGCACTGAACACCGTTAATGAGTATTCTTTTCAAAAAGGCATAAACAGAATGTCTTCAAAGAAGTAGCTTCCCTTACAGCAAAGTAAGTGTTCAGCAAGAGGAAAGGGAGGATACTTCCTTTCTTGAGACAAGATTTTGCTACAGAGTTCAGCCTGGCTTTCAACTCACTTTCTAACACAGGCAGGCCTTGAACTCATGGCAAACCTGGCTAAGCCTCCCCATGCTGGAATAAGGCGTGACTGGCAGCACACCTGGCCATTATTTGTAAACTGTTACTGAAATCTGTGGATTCTTCTCTGCCCACCAGGAGTGACTATACGTCTTCATACGCCACACTTCTCATCTCATAACGAATCATGCCCTACAGTAAAACTTCTGCTCAGTGCTTTAATGGGAGGTGACTCAAATCATCAAGTACAAGGGTGTTCAATAAATGCTGGCTGACTAGGAAATGCACAGGTTTATGAGATGGCAAGAGCTTGTGGTAAACTAGGCAATTTGCCTTCACAATTGTCCTTTTATCTCCTACTTTCTAAAACAACAGCACATTTGGAGGATGCTGAGCAGCCAATAACCAAAGTAGATTTGGGCTATTTGGTCCAGTGCACAGCACATAACTGGTAATGGAAGTAAAGGAAAACTTGTCCCTTAAATCTACTAACAGACAATTAAAAAAAAAATCTAACTGCTTAATTTAAGATTGTTCGGACAAAATTTCCTTTATTGCTTTTGTGCCTGTAATACTGGATATGTAACTTGAAAATTCAAGATGCCCTTTTATCACACAGTGCACTAACATGGCACATGCACTATGTCTGTCTCTCCAGGCCACAACCACCCTCCTCTAATCAAATATTAATTGTACACATGAAGACGTACTCCTGATTACATTCCTCTCCAACAGGAGATCTAAATTAAGTTATTCTAGTGAGGTATATTTAGAAAGTGGTATACTTAATAGTTTAAAAAAAAAAAAAAGTGACCAAGCCAGAGCCCAAGTTTTTTTGTTTGTTTTTTAATGAATTTAGTAGTGTCTACAGGGTCTCACTACACAGATCAGACTTGCAATGATCCTCTTGTGTTTAGCCTTCCAAGCACTGGGATTACAGACACATGCCACCACTCCCAGTCTGTCGCTGCTTCAGTGTGCCCCAGGGGTGGGGCCAGCATGGTACACTAGGATTGCTCAGGATCAAACAGCAGTCCCTGTGTCTGCCTGAGCAAGCACTTTAGTGTGCTTAACTATCTGGCCAGCCCCCACAAGTTTTTTTTTTTTTTTTTTAATTTTATTTATTTATTTATTTATTTATTTATTTATTTTCTTGTTTCAGAACTTTTGTTTATTTTTATGGCCAGCTCAGCCTGCCCTGAGGGCAGGGCTGGCACAGCATGTGGTGACGGGGATCAAACTGTGGTCCCTGCAGCCCCCTACAGGTGCTTTACACCACTGAGCCATCCTGCCAGGCCCCACCCACAAGTTTTTAAAATTGAAGTTCAGATACAGAAATGGGAAGTAGGCCTTACATGCAAACTCCCATGCCAAATACAGGAGCTAATTTAGCTTTTGCAATAAAGTTATTCTAATCCAAATCAGAAATTTCAGCTAAGAGTCATCCAAGCTTTTTTCTTGCTGACACACTGAAGTCTGTCTCTAGCTCCACAATGAGAAAAGAACAGATATCAACTGCTCTGACATCGTAAATCAGAAAAGCAGTAAGGATTTGAAGGAAGGAAAAGACATAAAGTACTCAACTCACACAAGAAAAAGGAATGTAAGTGATTTATTGAAATTTTAGGAAAAGGGGGAGGTACTATGTTTCTTTGTTTTTTTGGTGGTACTGGGACTTATACCCAGACCCAGTACCTCAGCACAAAGATACATCCTCATCCCTGTTCTACTTCCCACTTGCAGACCACCTCTGGCTAAGTGGCCTAGGTTGGACTGGAATATTGCATTTCCCTCTTGTCTCAGCCTCTGAGAATGCCTAGCTGAAATACTTTTATAACAAATGAGTCAATAAACAGAAATTGATGGCCTGGTATTCTCTAATTCAAAACAAAAATTTTGTAAGCATTATTTTAGAGTTTTATTTATTGTTTGGGACTAATAAGTATAAAAAAATTACAAAGAACTCAATGTTTGTTTGCAATTTTAGTTCTCCAAATTTGCCCCCAACACACACGCACGCACTCACGCATGGTGAAATTCCACAATGAGGAATCACCAATGGGATTTGCAGAAATATAAACTTCAATGTTTGCACTCTGAATATTTTAAGTGCATTCATTTGCAGTGTGGTATTTTAGTAATTTGAGAATAGCTTAGCTACTTGCATTTTCAGCTATTATATGACAAAAGCTATTAGCACAATAATCTTTTAAAGTATAGACTGGACTCTAAGTGAAAGAAACAAAATAAGCTAATGACTCAATTGCACTCTTTCTGTTATACTTCTCACTTTTATACATGACAATTTCATGTGTATAACCTTTACTTAAACAATAAAGCTATTTACCAACCTTCTTTTACAAACTGCTACATTGGATTTCCAGGAAGACGGGAGGTTGGTAAGCACAAGCTGAGCATGGGAGGCTGAGGCAGGAGGATTAGTGCAAGTTCAAGACCAGCATGGGCTACAAAAGTGACCTTAAGGCCAGCCTGAACTGCACAGTGACACCCTGTTTCAAAAAGACAACAACAACAACAACAAAAAAAAGTTGGCCTCTCCAAGATTCAGAGTGCAAACACTGGGAGGCAGTAATGCGGCTAAGAAAAGCAGAGAAGCAGATCCCTGAGACAAGAAAAATCTAACAGGAAATGGACCCCAAGAAAAAGTGAAGACAGATCTCAAGCCAGAAAAGGAAAAGGGCAATGCACACCTTCTCCCTGACTCTGGAGCTCCTTGACATGAGAGAGGAGGATCAGATCTGCAAAGACAATAGTGACAACAGGTGACTCCACAGGCCTATAAAGAGAACTGCACCAATGGAAAAGAGCAGTGGGGACTGTGTATTACAATAGCTGGTGAGTGATTCCAGTCTAGGCAATGCCATCTTCCTCTAGAGACAGCACTGGGTCAAATGCTATTTTAGGGAGGGGCAACTGAACCCAGGACTCAAGAGCACCTGGGAGTTGGCTTTATCTCAATGCTCCCAGTCAACAAATCATGGAGACTGTGTAGATGTCCAATGGCAGGAAGATGTGGTCAGGCTATAGAGACACCTAGATATTATAAGCTCAACAACTCAGGTCCCAATGCCACGACCATAGACCAGGATCAGCCTAAACATGTGTGGATTTGAAAGTGATGTAAAGTAGCAGAACAGGGAACTAGCCCCCATCCCTGGGAGGGTTTGCTGGGGTCATCCAGGACAGACCTGGGCTTCAACTGCCCCCTTAGTCTGCCCTGATTTGGACACCACTACAAAAGTGTAAGCCCCAGAAGATAATCATAGGCTTGAAATCACAGAGAGATTTCTGTTTTCTTCCATAACTTAGGAGCTTTTCGATGTTGTTATTTTTTGTGTATGAACAGTGTTTTTACCTCTTTTTTTCTTTTTCCTCGTTTTGGCTTTTGTTTTTTCTTTTTCTCCCTCCTCTTTTCGTGATCAGTTTCCAGAGGCTTGAATCGTCTTCCTTCATATCCTTCGGCTTTGCTTTGAATTTCTGTTCTTGCGTTTCTCTGTTTGTTCTCTTCTTTTATTCCTTTCTTCTCCCCCTTGGGTAACATGCTCTTATTGAGTGCATAGTTACTATACACAATTTTCCGCTTTGTCTTAGATTTTGTCATGTAACTATAAATTTTGTAATGATGGTGAAAGGTAGCAAGTTAACAGATATCACAATTTGTCATTTTCCAGTCTGTGCTTGAGGCTATTTTTATTACTGACTGTACCATTTTCACCAATTCTTTTGACTGAATCATCTTTCTTTATGCCAATACCTAGATTTTCTGGGAGTCATTAATAATATTACAGTCTAGTACCAAAGAACTGTGTGCTAAAGCAAACCTTTCACCCTTAACAAACTGAAATACCAGAATCTTAGGAAAGACTCAAAACCCAAAAGCCAGTGATGGCCAAGAAGACCTCACTGAAGAGTAGTCATTTCTTAAGGCAGTGTTAAGGAGATCTTAATACTGGTAAGAAAACTACATAACATAAGCAATTTATAAGCCCCAGTGAAAAAACAAATAAGCAAACAAAAATTAGAAAATCGAAACACACAGAAGATGCAATTAATAACCTCAACTCACTCAAAGCAAATCAAGGGGCCATTCAGGTGGAGGAAATCAAAGGCCATCCATCTGAATTTTATGAAATGGTAGCAGCAAAGGTAATAAAACACATCGGTAAGTCTCTAGACAAAAACAATGGAGATAATTAAAAGATGACGACCATAATGAAGGAAATGATTAATAAATCTAGACTACAGATTAAAAATAATAATAAAACAGCTTAAGGGAGACATAGAACCATGAATGTCTAACACAGAAAAGAGCAAGACGGCATAAAACCACCTCAGGTAGAAATTTAGGAGACTAAAATTTCTACTGCAAGTATACACAGCAGAATCAACCAACAGGAAGACAAAATATCTAAAAGACAGGCTTGTTGTTGGTGATCAACTGAAAAAACTCTTTAAACAGCACAGGACCACAAAGAAAATACAACAGCTATTAGGTAACACAAAGAAGACTAATATAAGGTAAATTTGAACCCATGAAAATGGCACAAATGGCATTGAAAAGACCTGTTCACAGAAGTTATGGCAGAAAATTTTCCAAGCTTGGTATAAGAATTTGACATACATTGTGTGAGGCATACAGAACTCCAAACAGCCAGGATCCAAACAACACTGAGCCAAGGCAGAACCACCAAGATTACAGAAATTCAACACAAGAATATGAGAAAAACAATCAAAATCACAGCAGATATCTCAACCAAACCCTAAAATCAAAGAGAGCATAGTGAAACATTTCAAGCCCTACAAGAAAACAACCTCCACCCCAAATTGATACACCCCACAAAATACATTTCCAATTTATGGGGATATAATATACTTCTGGGATATATGACACCTGAAGAAATTCATGACCTCCAAAACAGCACTCCAAAAACTTCTGACAATCTTCTAAGATGAGACAATAAAGATATCAATTCCAAGAACCCCAACAAAAGAAAAGATAGCTCAGCACACTAAGCACCTGTTTAGGCAAGAGCAGAGACCAGGGTTCAATCCCTTGCACCATATGCTGCGCAAGCCAGCCCCCAGACATGCTGAGTCAGTGACTGAGTCTAGGCATGGTGGCGCGCGCACACACACACGCACACACCCTGTATACCAGTGCTGAAGAGACTGAAAATAGAAGGATCACTACGAGTCTGAGTTACATAGTGAGACCCTGCTCAAAATCAGAAAAGAAAAAGAAAAAAAAAAAAATGTCTGAAGGGCTTCACTTAGGAGTTGGGGAGATAGCTCTGTGCCACAAGTGCCTGTCTGGCACGTGCAAGGTCATGAGTTCAAACCCCAATCCCACAAAAAAAAAAAAAGCTCAACAAAATAAGCCACCAAACAAGCAGGCAAGCAATTATATGGGGGAGAGAGAGAATACCAACAACAAGAAAATAACAAAATGACACTTACCAATTTTAACAATTGATGTGAATCATCTCAATTCACCAATCAAAAGAACAGACTCGCAGAATGGATCAAAAGACAAAAACCTAACAATATGATGCATATAAAAATATATTTAACCTAAAAAGAAATTCATGAACTGAAAGTCAAAGATGAAAAACTACACTCCATGCAACAGAATCCAGATTAAAAACAGGGGTAGCTATGCTATTTGCAGACCAAGTGGGTTTCCAACCAAAACTGATCAGAAACGACAAAGAAGGTCACGATATATATATATATACTTGTTAAGGAAACAATCAAAGAGAAAAAGATAATGAACATCAATATATACGCACCAAATACTGGCATACTAAACTATATATAACAAGTACTTAAGGATAGGAAAAATCAGATAAAAACACAAATATAATTATAATAGGGAACATCAACATCTTGTCACAAACAGGTTAACCAGACCAAAAAAAAAATCAACTAAGAAATATCAGAATTGAACCAAAGTTTTGAACAAATGGACCTGATAGGTTATCTCCACTCAAATACAACAACAACAAAACACACATTCTTCTCAGAAGCATATAAGACTTTCTCCTAAACAGACCATAGACTAACTCACAGAACAGGCTTTAGTAAACACAAATATACTGAAATTATCCCATACTTATCAGATCATAGTGCAATGAAATTTGAGATCGATGGCAAAAGAAACCACAAAAGCTATAGAAACATGTGGAAATTAACATACTCCTAAACAACAATGGGTCACAGATAAAATATGGAAGAAATTACACAGTTTCATTAAACAATAAATTTGTAATAGTGAATTTCTACAACAGAAAAACAGCAAGCTCAAATAGTCATTAGGTTATTACCTAAGGTTGAGCCTGGAGGAGCAAATTTACATGGCAGAAATAAATGCCATTGAGATTAAAACAATACAAAGAAGCAACGAATCAACTGAAACATCTTTGAAAGACTACTACTTTGCCATTTTAAGAAATATCTTCAGATCATACCTTGTCTTAGGTTTGTGTTTCTGTGGTTCACAGAAATACAACTCTGCACCTTCTGCGTAACTATTAAGCAGTAATAACTGACCCACTTACAGACTATTATAAGTATAGAAATCTGTAGTAAATTTATCTTCTACCCTTCTTAAGGTTCTTGCCTCCAAGTTTTGGGACATTACAGAAACACAATATAGATACGAAAGCATGTCACAATTTAACAGGAAAAACATGTTACATTACAAAAAATATTTGCTAGATCTCTCTTCACTAAAACAGACTGAAAAATAAAGATTTTCAAAGTGCATATATAAGTCATACAGTAAGAATTCACAACATTGGGTATCTCAGTGCCAGTGTTTGTCTAGCACACATAAGATGCTGGATTTGATCCTAAGACCAGCAACAAAAGAAAAAAGAATTCACAGTATCAAGAGAAACATTTATAAGGACTTTGAGGCATAATCTTTGTATTCATCGAACCACAACTACAGAACACATGAGACAGAAATTTGTAAACATTTTTGATGGCCCATAATCCATTCGTGTATTTTCCTATTAATATCTCCAGCTATTTTATGACTACTCAATACATTTCTCTCAACCAAATTTTTCTTCCTAGTAATACTTCCAGGTATCATCACAAATCTATTTCCTCTATCATTCCAGTCCTTTCCAGAATGTATGACCTAAAATAAGCAAACAGTACTTAGTGAATAACCCAGGGCACAAGGTAAATAAAATTAAAAATATTTTGCTTTAAGCTCAGACATGTTTAATAGTCTACAGAAAGCTGAGCGTGGTGGCGCACGCCTGCAATCCCAGCACTCGGGAGGCTGAGGCAGGAGGATCAGTGCGAGTTCGAGACCAGCCTGGGCTACAAAAGTGAGCTCAAGGCCAGCCTGAACTGCATAGCGAGACCCTGTCTCAAAAAGACAAAAAAAAAAAAGTCTACAGAAATATAAACTGATAAAAAAATTATTCTATAAAAATTTCAATTAACATCATAAGTAAGTTTTAGAACCTCCAAGTCTAAAGATTCAATTGTAGGAAAATATAGGACAAAACAAAAAAGAAGTGCTAGCCAAAGTAGACAAGATAAGAATGAAAAATGAGTGACCCAAGCAAAATGTGTGACACAAGCAAACAAAAGACATATTCCGGGCTAGGGAGACAGCTCTGTGGCACAAGTGCCTGCCTGGCAAGTGCAAGGTCATGAGTTCGAACCCCAGTCACACACACACAAAAAAAGTTATATATATGTATATATATATATATATATATATATATATATATATATATACACACATACATACACACACACTAAGGAAAATAATATGAGTAACTCAATTAAGTAATGTCTAAACTGACTAGAACTGTACCATTTAATGAAGTAGCCTCCAAATTCAGTTGTTTGGTCGCATTTACCACATTTCATGTGCTAAACAGCCCCTTTTGACAGGACAGATGGAAACAAATTAAATCAAACTTATCCTCACAGCAGAAATTCTATCAGATGGTGCTGACCTATTTATTTAACAGGCCCAACTAAAGAAGTTAGAGGAACATTTTTTTTTTTAAGGATTTTTTATTTTATTTATTTTTTTTTCTTTTTTCAGAACCTTTATTTGTTTATTTACTCATTTTTATGGCCAGCTCAGCCCGCCCTGAGGACAGGGCTCGTGTAGCATGTGGTGCCAGGGATCAAACCGCAGTCCCTGAAGCCGCCAAGCTTTCCCGAACAGGCGCTTTATACCACTGAGCCATCCCGCTGGGCCCCAGTTAGAGGAACTTTATTCTTCTTGTAATTTTTTTTTTTTCTAGGAAGAAAACCGTATTTTACTTTCACAATCAACTCTTCTGTGTCTTTTCAGTTCACAATTTTGGGGCCATAAGATCTCCCCAAATCGTTGGGTTTCCCAAGCTGTGCTGGGACATGTGACCCTCCTGTGCAGCCCTGCCAAGGGTTGGGATTCCTGGCTTGCATCATGGTGTCCAACTTACTTACTCTTAAATTTATTCTCATCTATAAAAATAACAGTAGTACCAAGAATCCAGTCTTATTCAGCAAAAGTATAAATCATTTCAGTCACAGCTGTTGCAAGTATAAACACAAGACTTATGGTTCCAAATGATTCTCTAAAAAGAAGATCCAATCTTTTTCATACACTACACTCACGCGAATGAGAACAGCTGCTTTGTGAATCAAAAGCAGATCACGTTACACGTTTCTTTGTAAGTCATTGATAAGTGGTTGTCAAACTGTTAGATCTCAACCATCACCATAAGGTACAGAGTAACTAAAAACACAAACTAATTTTTGACACTATGTCAAACCAAATGAATCAAGAATTCGGGGAATGAGTCTAGTAGTCTGCACCTTGGGGGATTCTGATGCACGCTAAAGTGGTACAGCTTCTCTGGGCATGGTGGCACACACCTATAATAACAGTATTCAAGAGACTGAGCAGGATGTTTATTGACAGTTTGAGGTTAGCCTGAGCTACAAAGTAAGTTCAAGGCCCGTCTCAAAAAAGATGAAAAATAATAATAAAATAGTAGAGCCTCTGCAAAAGAATTCTAACAATCACTATACATGAGAAGTGGAACATACATCAGTAAAAACATTTTGCATTTAACCAATAAACTCAGTTTTCCCATTTGCTGAATTTTACATATTTCAATTTAAATTACTCAAAACTGAATTCCACCAAAAAACACAAAACTATGAACTTGAGTAGATCTACACTGCCTAATTTTAAAATTACTGTTTCTTTTTAAAAAGTTTTTATTAGGGTCCTAGAGTGCCGGGTTGCCGGACGCCTTGCCCTCAGCTGTGTGTGGCTGTGCCACGCTTAAACCCTTGGTGTCTGCAGTGAGCCAAGCATCTGTCAGGCAAGAACTGCTGGGATGGTACAGGAAAATGACAAGGAGAAACCCATGAGGACAAGTGGCGGTTCGCCATCAAGTGCATGCTCCTGCCTCCTAGCCTACCCATGTCTTCTCAGGAGATTTTCAGAATGAAACAATTGCTGGCCAAGAAGCAAAAGCAGAATCATCCCATTTTTCAGTGGACTCAGATGAAGACTGGTAATAAAATCAGGTACAGTTCCAAGAGGAAGAACTGGAGGAGGACCAGGCTAGGACTGTGAGAACTTGCACATGAGCTGCAACACATTCACCCTTTGGGAGGTCACCGGACAATACCCTCTTAAATCATGGTCAAAACAATAGTGGGTCAAGTTTTAAAAATAACCATTGGCTGGATGGTGGAATATACTTAATCAGGAATCTTAAAAAAAAATTTTGGTGATGAGTACTATTGAATCAATAATAAATTTTGAAACCTTTAAAAAAGTTTTTATTAGTATATGATTGCAATACATAATAAACATACACTGTGGGGTACTGGCGTATGTACATAAAAATATGTATCACATTTTGATCCTTTCCATCTTCCCTTCCTATTTTCATGTCTCTCCTCATAAGTGAACACTTTTTAACTTATTCAACTTTGCCTTTCTATTACAAAAGCAGCTGCGAGCCATGTGAATTAACATGACTATATTAGACTATATGAAATGCCATGGCTACATTTCATTAATATTTACAAAAAGACTGTTAAACCACATAAGCCAGAGTTTACAACCCTTGGACTGTAGCCTCGTCCACTTCTCATTCCCGTATTATAACCTTTTTTTTTTTTTTTAAAGGGGGAATCAAGCTAAGGACCTTCTGCTTGTGCCATTTAGCTGTATCCCAGCTATTATAATCATTTTATCCCAACTTTTTAAATATTTTCTATTTCTTTAAATATGTTCTATTTTCTAAAACATGAGGGATTTTTTTAATTACATTATTATTTATACCTAAAACAGTTAACAAATATTCTTTAACCTAGTGTTCAAATGAGGCCAGGCTGTGTCTCATAATCTTTCAATTTTATAACCTGTTAGTTTGCATCAGGAGCCAAATAAAGTCCAACTAACTGCTTTTATGTCCTTTAATTCATAGCACCATTAATATGGTGAGGGTGAGCTGAATTTGTCTCAAAGAAAACCACTTGCATTTAAGGACTAATACCTAAATACCTGTAAATGTAACCATATTTGGAAACAGTCTTTGTAAATCTAATTAATGATCTCAGGATAAGATCCTCTGAGGTTTAAGAGAAGGCATAAATCCCATGACAGCTATACCTTTAAAACAAAGGAAGAGAAAAATCTGAGAAAAAAAAAAAAAAAAAAAAAACAGGACCAGAAGCTATTTAAGCCCTGTAAAATCGGAGGCAGCCAGTGAAGGTAGGCATGCTACCACGCACCAGGGAACATCCGAGTCCTGCTACAAGCTGGGAGAACAAGGAAGGATACTAAACCATGTGAAAGCAATATACTTCCTTTAATGCATAATAATCTTTTGATTTTGAACTTTTGTCTTCCAGAGTTATTAGGGAGCAAATTATTTTAAACTACTGAGTGTGGGAAGGGGTTGAACCCAGACTGATCACACCTGTGGCAGGAAGAAGGGCACCCTCAGGGGCACAGCATCTGGGGCAAGTCACCTGAATAAGCTGCCACCAACCACATCCCCATGACCACCACTGCCACCACCGCCGCCACCCTGCTTTACTTCTTGTCTCATTTTTGTATATTCTGATCGTTGTCCTTTTTCCTCCATCCTGTCACTGTCCTCACCCTGAGAACTGAGAACTTGAAGAGCTGCTCAGGACTTGTCAACTGATGTCAAATGATCATCTGTTATAGTGCCCTAAGAACTTAACAATAAAAACATACTCCATCATCACTATCCAGCACAGCAGCCATTTGCTGCCCACGGCTACTCCGCTCCTGAAATGTTGCTTGTGCAAATGAGGATTTAAATTCTTAAGTTTCAAAACTTGTCTCAACACTTTTATAGAAATAAATTTATTAAAACTTTTACTCCTATAATTTCTGTATTTCTAGTCAAGAAAAATATTTTAAAAAACCAAATGGACTTTATTCTATGAGAAGCGAATGAGAGGAAATGGAAAACGTTATCTCTTGGTTCCCTTTCCACGTGCAAAAGATGTAAAATCACCACTGCCTATTAGTTTTTATTTTGCTCTTTATTTAAATTTTAGACATGTGATAAAATTTAAATTTAAATTTAAAGCCATGTGATATTTAAGCATGTGTGTGTGTCTGATTTATTTCACTTTAACATTTTGGTCTCAAAGTACATCCATTTTGCTAAAAATTACTCCCATTTATCCTATGACTGAGTACTTCTGCGTTGTGTATAAATATGTTCTCTTTATTCATCTTCTGACAGATAGATAGGCTGCTTCACTAACTACAGTGGTACCTCAGTTCACAAAGTTAATTCTTTTCACAAAAGAACTAGCTCTTTTCCAATTCAATTTGTGACTAGAATTCTGGGAAGGGTTACTTTTATCAACTGAGCTACCACTGTATTATGAACTGTACCACTGTAAACACGAATATGCATGCATTATTGTACTATTTACTTTCAAAAATATACTCAGAAGAGGAATAGTCAAGTCAATGGATTTTCTTTTTTTTATATAACTTTTTAATTTTTATTTGCTTTTTTTCTTGCTTCAGAACCTTTGTTTGTTTATTCACTCATTTTTTATGGCCGGCTCAGTCCACCCCGAGGGCAGGGCTGGCGCAGCATGAGGTGCCAGGGACCGAATCACAGTCCCTGAAGCAGCCCAAGCTCCCAAGCAGGCGCTTTAGACCACTGAGCCATCCCGCCAGGCCCCTCAATGGATTTTCTATATTTAATTTTTTAAGGAATTTCTATACTAATTTCCATAACAACGGTATTAGTTTACTAGTTCACTAACCTACAAAGCAGAAGGAGGGGCTGGGGAGATAGCTCAGTAAAATAAGTGCTTACCTGGCAAGCACAAGGGCCTGAGTTCAATTCCTGGTTTCCTCCCCAGTCAAAACCAGATAATGGTTCCATTTTCCATGAAGCCTCATAAGCGTGTTGTTTCATTTCTTTTTTTTTTTTTTTCTTGTTTCAGAACTTTTGTTTGTTTATTTATTTATTTTTATGGCCGGCTCAGCCTGCCCTGAGGGCAGGGCTGGCGCAGCATGTGGTGCCAGGGATCAAACCGCGGTCCCTGCAGCCGCCCAAGCTTTCTTAAGTAGGTGCTTTAGACCACTGAACCATCCTGCCGGGCCCTATTGTTTCATTTCTTGATGAGAGCCATTTTTAGGCTATAAGAAGGACTCTGAGTGTTAATTTGCATTTCTCTAATGGCCAGGTAAGTTGATATTTTTGCAAGTATATTATGAACCACTTGTACTACTCCTTTGGAGAAGTGTCCATTGCTCCTAGTTGCCTATTTTTCACTGGGTCCTTTACGTGGGGAGGGAGGAGCTAATGCTTTTTCATTTTTTTTTTTAATTTTCTATTCATTTTCATGTGAAAAAATATCAATGATAGTTTCATTGATTAGGTTAGTAGGGCAGTTACAGTAATGAACACGTTGCATATAGTTGTGTTCATAGTAGTTACTCACTTATTCAGAGGACAAGATGTAGACATATCTTGTCTAAGCAACATTAGTACAAACCTATCAAAAAGCAGCTGTATCCCTATCCTATTTTGTTTATATATATAATTTCACTACAAAATGGTCCTTTATTTATACTCCCCTTTTTTGTTTTGCTTTCTCAGAGATAGGTATTCCATAGCTATTAAAGAAGCTTATTTGGAGAACTCTGTAAAGGACCTTTTCATATTTGAAACCAATCTAAAGATTGTGGGTACTTCAATTCAGCAAAATAACCCAACATAGTCCAAAAGTCCATAATACTAGTGAGTTATCAGCAGAACTGGCAATTGTCAGAAGTTGCTGACTTAAGTCTGTTACAGCTCAGCACACTAATATGGTATTACTTTTTATACCTCATGGTTACACTTTTCTGCTGGATGGTTAAGACCAAGTTAAAGCAAGACCTATATAACTAAAAATGTAAATTTATATGTGACAAAGTCAGTCAAATTCCCTCAGGATTTACCCTGAAACCATGGCCAGCATCTTGTAGATCTTTTGTTAGTATCAGCCATCTGAATGAGTCATAGCCATTGTTTGACCAATTTGCTCTCTGTGAAAGCCTGAGAGAACTTTTTCTCTCCAGGTGACTCTTTTTAGCCACACTATACATCCTTGGTCACTCTCCTTGGTGGCCCCATAACCTCCTTGATCGTATCAGAGTTACAAGATGTCACAGAACAAGTTCTCTTATGTACTGAGTCCTCACTAACCTTGAAGGGCTAGAGCCAAAACTGGCTATCCTTGTAGGCCCTCTTTTTCTCTAATTTTTGGTTAGCAAATTTTAGTTGTTAACCATACAGAAGAGAAGCTTAATGATATTATTACTCTGTAACAGAGGCAGTTGAGCTTAACATCATATACAGACATAACATGGAATTGTTATTTTCCAAGAACCATGGATATTCTCAACTTTAAATCCCTAAAGAAGGAGGGAAAAAAAAAAAAAGAAAGAAAGAAAGAAAAGAGAAAAGAAACCATTACACATTTTTACACAGAAATTTAGAAATCAAACTATACACAACATTGTTCCAGGACAATCCTATCACCTGTTTTCATTCATTACTTTTCCTTTTTTTTTTTTTTTTTTTTTTTTTTTTTTTTTTTTTTTTTTTTTTTTTTTTTTTTTTTTTTTTTTTAACAAACATTTACTTTAAAGAAAGTACAGGAATAATTGATATGACATTAGAAGCACTATCCATTTAAAAGATAAAAATGACAGGTATTTCAAGCATTGTTTTAGTATTACACATTACTATCTTCAGTGTAGCTGCTTGGTTCACAATTATCAGCATTTAGTTAGTCAGGCTGAGAATTCTACCCATTAACTGCTATGTTCAAAACCCTGAGCAAGACTGTTAGGACCACTGCCTTACCCACCTTGTCTATATAAATGCATGTGTTGCCACTGCCATATTTCCTAACTTTTCTCCTCTCTCTTCATTGTTTAACCCTTAAGTTCTCTTTCCATTTACCTGTACACTAGGGAGACAACATTCACACATGAGTCTGACTTACTTCACTTATTAGTATATCTTCAAGTCATATCCACTTATGTATAATTATTTTGACTTCTTTATAGCTGAGTAATAATTTATTGTATAAAGGGAGCACATCTGGGGCCTGGCAGGATGACTCAGTGGTCTAAAGCGCCTGCTTAAGAAAGCTTAGAAATTGGAATAATGCCTACTGTTGCCTTGCCTTTGTTCCCTAGGATTGCCTTTCCTATTCTAGTTTTATTTCTGGTTCCCAATAAATTTTAGGAACAATTTCTCTAGGTTTGTGAGATATGTTGGTGGCATTTCGATAGGGATTCCACTAAGTCTGTATAACAATTTTGGGAGTATGGCCATCCTTATAATGTTAGTTTTTCCTACTGGGGAGCAAGGAATATCTCTTGATTTTCTGAAATACTCTACAATCTCTTTTTTCAGAGTACTGTAATTTTCACTGAATAAATCTTTCACTTCTTTAGATTAATTCCTAAGTATTCCATTTTCCATGGTGCTCTTGCAAAAGGTATTGTTGCTCTAATTTCTCTCTCAGTGTGTTTGTTCTCTGTGTAGAGGAATGCTACTGATTTTGGGGATTCTCTATCCTGCTGTGCTACCGAATTCGTGTATTAATTCTAGTAGCTTCTTGGTGGAATTCTTTGCGTCTTCCAAGTAGATTATCATGTCATCTGCAAATAATAGTAGTTTCATTTCTTCTTTATCTATTCTTATTCTTTTTATTTTTCCTCTTGCCTAATGACTTTAACTAATAATTCCATAATTATATTGACTAGGATGGTAATAGAGGACATCCTTGTCTTGTTCCTGATCTGAGAATAAAAGATTTCAGTTTTTCCCCATTTAGAATTTTGTTAAGAGCTAGCCAAATAGCTCAGTGGATTAAAGCACCTGGAAGCAGGTACAGGGGTCGGAGGCATGATCCCCATGCCTGCTGTGCTGGCCCTGCCCCTAGGAAGTGCTGAGAGGGCAACAAAGATTGGCCATGGTGGCATGCACCTGCAATCCCAGTTCTTTGGAGGCTCTAAGCAAGCAAATCACGTTGAGTGTGATCTGGCAGTGAGACCCTTAACACCCTGTAGATCCTTCCCTAAAATAAATAAATAATCACCTTTCTGGAATTACATTAGCCACTGGATTGTAAAACATGGCTTTTATCCAGTTGAGGTAGAGGCCATCAATTCCAATTTTCTATAGGACTTTGAACATCAGTGAGTGTTGGGCTTTATCAGAATTCTCTTCTGTAACAACTGAGATGATCATGTAGCTTTTGGATTCAGCTCTATTGATATAGTATATTACATTTACAGATCTGTGTATGTTGAACCATCCTTGATCCCTGGGATGAATCCTACCTGGTTACGGTGTATAATCTTAATGATTTGCTTTATTCTATTTGCTAGGATTTTGTTGAGGACTTTTCCATCTATGTTTATGAAGGGAGATTGAGATTGGCTTGTAGTTCTCTCTTGTAGTTGCATCTTTCTCTAGTTTTGGTATAACGCTTGCCTCCAAGAATGATTTTGGGAGAATTGTTTCCTTTTCCCTTTCATTTATGAGTGTGAACAGTGTTATGGTTATACCTTCTGTAAATCTCTTAGAATTCATCAGTGAATCCAACAGGACTTGGACTTTTCTTTGTAAGTTTTTAATTACATTTTGTATTTTATTGGCTGTTATTAGGTTACTGGGCATTCTTATAACTTCTTGATTCAGTTTTGGTAATTTGTGCCTTTCTAGGAATCTGTCCATTCCTTCTGTCTTCAATTCTGTAAGAGTAAAGATGTTTAAGATAGCTACTGATGATCATCTGAACTTCCACAGGGTTTGCAGTGATTTCACTCTGTTCATTCTTTCCTACTTTGCATGAGTTTTTGTTTCCTCTTTTCGATGAGGTTAGCTAGGGGCTTATCAATTTTATTCAACCTTTCAAAGAACCAGCTTTTTCATTCATTAATTCTTTGTGTTATTTTCTTTGTCACAATTGCATTAATTTCTGCTCCAATCTTTATACTTTCTTCCCCATCTTTGGGACTTGGTTTTGGTTTGCTCTCCTTTTTCTAGACATTTGAGGTACAGTACTGGGGTACTTATTTGTTCCCATTTCTGTTTTATAGCTGTGAATTCACAGCTATAAATTTTCTTCTAAAAACTGCTTTCATTACATCCCATAAATTCCATTAAGTTGTGCTTGGATTTTCGCTCAACTGTAGATACTGTTTAACTTTTTGCTTAACTTCAGCTGTAACTGTTCACGTTGCTGAAGAGGACATTGTTTAATTTTCAAGTATTTATGGGGGTTTTGTGGTTTCTTTTGTCATTTATTTCCAGTTTGATTGCACTATGGTCAGATAATCTTCATGGGAAAATTTGTATTCTTCCATATGTTTAAGCATGATCAATGGACTAGTATGTGGAAAATATCCTATATGCAGCTGAAAAGAATGTGTATTCAGATCTGGTTGGGTAAGACCTTCTGTATATGTCCAATAAGTCCATTTTTTCCAAGTTCAGGTTCAGTTGTGCTACTTCTTTGCTAATTTTTTTGCTGCCTGACCTATCTGGCTGTTAAAGTCTCCTGTTAAGATTGTGGTATTGGATATTAGATTTTTCATGTCCAAGATTTGTTTTATACAGTTGGGTGCTCCTGTGTTTGGTGTGCACACATTTATAAGTGTTACCTCTTCCTCTTCTATTCTTCTCCTAACTAGTATGTAGTGGCCTTCTTTATTTCGTTTCATTGTTCTTGAAGTTCACACTATCTGCGAACAGGATTGCTTTCCCTGCTTTTTTCTGAGCTGCTGGAGCATGTAGTATTGTTTTCCATCTTTTGACTTTCAACCTTTGAGTTCCTTTATGAGTTAAGTATTTTTCTTATATACCGCCTATTGTTGGATTTGCTTCCTAATCCGCTGTGCCAGTCTATGTCTTTCAATTGGTGAATTGAGTACATTTACATTGATTGTTTTAATTGCAATTTATTGATTTATGATAGACATGTTATCTACCTGCTGTTGTATACCTCTCTTTCTCCTGTGTTTAACTGTTTGCCCTATTTGGTGAGTTCTTTCATTTCTCATTCATAGAGTTGTGGTCATTTTGGTCCCTCTCTGGAATATCTTTTAGTAGTCTATGTAGGGTTGGCTTTATCACCACGAAATTCTTTAGTTGTTCTTTGTCATGGAATTATTTCACTTCTCCATCAAACTTTAAAGAGTTTTGCAGGGTATATCAGTCTAGGCTGTAATGTGTTTTCTCAGAGGACTTGAAGTACTCTGCTCCATGCTCTTCTTGACTTCATGATTTGTGAAGAGAAATCTGATGGGTTTTCCTTTACATGTGATCCATTTCTTTTCTCTAGCATCTTGTAGTATACTATTCCTGTGCTGGCTTTCTGGCATCTATTATTACATATCTCAGCATGGTTTAATTGGGTTAATGTTAGTTGGAGTTCTATATACTTCACTTACCTGAATGTCAGATTGATTCCCCATATTTGGTAGGTTTTCCGCTATTGCTTCTGCCCATATTCTTTTATATCATTTGTACAGACTCCTTGTTTCTCACTGATGCCTAAAAGTCTTACATCGTTCATCCTCACATTATTTTGCAGATGTAGAATTATTGTTTCCTGCATCCTAGTTGTTCTTAAGAGATTTTTTTTCTTACCTTTTCACTAGCTGCAATGTTGTCTTCAAGGTGTGAAACTCTTTCTTCACTTTTATTCAAGTGGCTCTGCCAGCTTGTGATTCAGATTTTAATTTCCTATATATCTCTTTGAATCTGTTTCATCCATTTTATTTCTTGTCTATATTATTCATGCAAGGATTCTATCATATTTCTATTCTCTTTTTGTATCAGTGTCTTTTGTAGAAGCAGTCAACAATTCTTTCATCATAATTATCAACTTTTTTTTTTTTTTTTTTTTTTTTTTTTTTTTTTTTTTTTTTTTTTTTTTGAGACAGGGTTTCACTATGTAGTTCAGGCTGGCCTTGAGCTCACTTTTGTAGCCCAGGCTAGTCTCGAACTCACATCAATTCTCTTGCCTCAGCCTCCCAAGTGCTGGGATTACAGGCATGCGCCTCCATGCCTGGCCACTCCTCTATATCTTTCTGCAGTTGTTTCTTTACTTCAGACATTACTATTTCAGAAATTTCAGTTGTCACTTCCAGTTTCTTTGATGCTGGTCCCTCTGCATTTGTTCTGGATGGGCTTGAGGCCTGAGAATGCATTTTGCTCCTTCTCTTTGTCATTTTGCATAGCACGGTCTTCTGACCTTTCAGGTACAGCTTTGGTGCAGTTATTACCTTAGCATGTACTGACATTGTTATCCAAGACAGATTATGTGGTTAAGGCAGTATACTTACAGAACTATAATTAGCAACACTAATAATGGGTAATGAGATTTTGCAGTTGACAAACTTTTGTGTTTAATGAGTTTACCTCTTAGAACCTAACAACAAACATAATGATTGTATAGCTAAGCAGATATCATATTGGGAAATTTGTAATTAAATTAGTTCCCCTAAGTTCTATCTGATCACCTCCCTTTTCGAACCTGTAGTTCCAGGCAAACTAATTCACCCTGTTTACTTGTTGTCTCCTCTATCAATCAAGAGAGAAAGAAAAATGATGCCTCATAGATCTGGGTCCAGCAATGTGTCTCTGCTTACTCATACCAGATCTATGTTGTCCAGGTGGGTCTGGTTGCTGTATTCTGCTTTTTCCTGTCGCAGCCCACAAAAGTGGATTCTCTGTGTCCCTCTGGCAAGATGTTCTGTTCCTGGATTATTTGAGTAGATCTCACACCTTGCCTCTCTGCAGGGAGTTCTGCTACAGGGCTCAACACTAGGCATGTAGGGCCTGCTGGAGTAGAATCTGGGGGCGCGCAGAAAGTACCACTCACATGTAGGGTTGGGGCCAGGTAGAATCTGGTGGGGGACAGAACTTCCCACTCACACAATGGTCCAGGGGCCTGTTGGAGTAGAATCTGGCAAGCATGGAAGGTCCCACTCACACTTATTTTTTGAATATTTATAGATTTTACATATTAATTCTCTGCCCAAAAGTAGCTGTCATTTTTTCCCCCTCTCATTCTGTAGATTGTCTCTTCACTCTACGGGTAGTTTTGTTTTTCAATTGTTTATTTTTGTCTTTTTTGCTGTACAGATGCTTTTGAATTTGCTATGATCCCATTTGTTGATTCTTGATGTTATTTCTTCTACAACTCAGGTTCAGCTCCAAAAGTCATTGCCTATACCTGTATCTTCCTTTACAATTTTTCCCTTAGATTTTGAGAAAACATGAAAAAATTAAGTTGTTTGCCCTTTACAGTCGCCCAATTCTAGCATTTCTAATTATATTTCCTTTCAGTTATTTAACATTTTCTCTTCTGTAGTTCTTATAACTTAGTACCCGGAATTATCAGATCACAGCTCAATTTGGGAGGAGAGGGAGAAAGTCTACTTTATAAGTGAAAACAGCAAATACATTCAATTTTCTTTTAGTAGCATTAATATTTACAATGTTCAATTCCTACGTTTTATTAGGACTTACCTACAAAGTGGCAACTGTCTAATTTTATAATTCTTTCAACTGTTACCTAGAATAATAATATAAAAAGAAAACTTCTCATCTACTACTTAGTTATCAATGGTACACTTCTTACAAGCAAGATAGGATAAATGCTGGACTGTTTTCTTCCATTTTTAAAAAGTACTGACTTCTTCATTAGCATCCTCCACCAAGGTGACAAGTCACTTTAAGGTATCACAATGAAGTTAGGTATTAAACACATGCATCTCAAACCACTGTAGATGTTATCTTGATTAATGTTTAAATTGCTCCATTTCTAGTCAGTTGGAAATTCTTCAAATTGGATCCTGAGTATTTTAATCTTTAAGGCTTCCTATTGCCAGATGACAAAATAATCTAGGCTTATCTTGTAGAAAATATTCTAGGGTACATCTTCATACATTTTTAGTACGAAATACATAAAAACCTCAATGTAGATATGTTGATAACTCAAAATTTTTTATTTAAATTATCATTAGCTATTTTTCAGCTGCATAACAAATGCTTACCAATATCTCATATTTAATTGTAAAAATAAAAATCTAGTGTTTGACGATATGCACACACAGACAGCTGTTAAGGAAATTAAAATTCTCTAAGATGAAGTCTTTTTCTTTTTCTTTTCTTTTCTTTTCTTTTTTTTTTTTTTTTTCTTTTTTGTGGTACTGGGATCAAACTTGGGATGCTGAGCTTACCAGGCAGACACTTGTGTCCCTGAGCCATACCTCCAGCCCAAGACTCTTTAATAATTTAGAATTACAAGAAAATGTATTCATTATACAGCTAGTTACATCATTAATATGCTCACTGGTTATCCATATTTCCTTTCTATAAAGTACATCACTAAATATTTGAAATGGAGTATTTTGCAGTAAGTTCAGTATAACAAAGCTGTGATTATTGCTTTGCAATACATTTTTATCAACTACAGACAAAAACATCTACATTACCAATATATCAAATACCCATTACGAGCTAGGCATGGTGGCGCACGCACACCTGCAATCCCAGCACTCGGGAGGCTGAGGTAGGAGGATCAGTGAGAGTTCTAGACCAGCCTGGGCTACAAAAGTGAGCTCAAGGCCAGCCTGAACTGCATAGTGAGACCCTGTGTGAAAAAGACAAAAAAAAAAAAAAAAACCCAAAACCTTATTATCACATTCTGATTATAAACACATAACCAAAATGCTCACATATAAGTCCTACAAATATCAAAATCAATTTAATCTATTAACTACAACAGATACAAACACATTTTCCATTGTATATAAGTTAAAATGTTTGTTGTAGTACTATTTACTATAGCCAAGCTATGGAATTAATCCACAATAATTATGGTTAAAAGCAATTAAATGAATATTTTGAAATACAAGATTTTTAATGTTTTCAAAACACAAATACAGGGGCCTGACGGGATGGCTCAGTGGTCTAAAGCACCTGCTTGGGAAAGCTTGGGCAGCTTCAGGGACAGCGGTTCGATCCCCGGCACCACATGCTGCACCAGCCCTACCCTCGGGGCAGGCTGAGCCGGCCATAAAAATGAGTGAATAAACAAATAAAGGTTCTGAAACAAGAAAAAAAAAATTAAAAAAAAACACAAATACATAGTTTAGAGGATCAACATGCCAATTACACATTGTATGCATGCACTGAAACATCACACTATATCACTTAAATATGTACACTTACTATATATCAATGAAAAGTGGGAGATCCTTTACAACAGTTTTATAAATGTAAGTTTTTATTGAAGAAAAATTTGTTGGGTATTTCCACAACTAAATAAATTGTATTTCAAAGATATTCACTATGCAAAATTAAAGTCTTAATTTTTTAGTGAATGTGTTAGATGCACATAAATGGTTAAACTACACAAAGCTGGCTTCTAAATGGTGTTTACGTGATTGCCTACCATTCAAGTTTACAATACCCACTACACTTATTTGCATTATCTTTAATAAGTACTTCTTATACTTTTGTCTTTCATAAGGTTGACATTTTTTTCCTTTCATTTCTTTTTTTTTTTTTTTTTCAGTGTATTTGGTGCAGGGTCTCATTCTGAAGCTTGGATACTTAGCAATTCTCCTGTTTTCAGCCTCATTTTCAAAGCATAAAACAATGTTGCTACATCAATTTTTTCTATTACCAATTAAGACATGTCTCACTACACAGCCCAGACTCATAGTGATCCTCCTGTTTACAGCCTCCCCAGCACCAGGATTACAAGCATGTGCCACCAAACATGTATTCAGCCAGGCTCAGCATGCCTGGGGGCAGAGGCAGGGCTAGTGGAGCATGTGATGCCAGGAATCGAACCCTCCCATCCCCCAACACCCCACCCTGTCCCTGTGCTTGCCTAAGCAGGTGCTAGTCTGCTAACTAGCCAGTCCTGCCCTCAGGCTAGCTGAGCTGGCCACTGAGACTGGATGTGGTGGCACATGCCTGTAATCCCAGTGCTGGGGAGGCTGAAAACAGGAGGCTTATTACAAGTCTGAGCTACGTAGTGAGACCTTGTACGCTTGGACCTACATATCATTTATCTATTCTATTCTACTGGTCTGTCGCCAACATTTTCAAAACTCTACTCTGCATTACACTCACTCCAACCTCATAGCTTTCAACTGTATACTTGAGCCCCAAGCTAGTATTTCTAGTTTGCATCTCTACTCTGACATCTAGATCAGAATGCCAAATTAGCTACTAGTATCTCCTACTCAATGTCTAATATTCCTGTAGAGATTAATTCTCAAAAAATAGCACAATGTTGCTACATCAATTTTTTCCATTACCAATTAAGAATAACCCTATTACTTTTATTGCACAGACCAGTGGTTCTCACCTTTCTAATGCCGTGACCCCACAATACAGTTCCTCATGTTGCAGTGACCCCAAACCAAAAAATAATTTTGGTGGCTACTTCAAAACTGTAATCCCAAATAAATAACATTTTCCGATGGCTTTAGGAGACTCCTGAGTTTTGGTCATTCGACCTCCGCCAGGGTCAAGACCCACAGGTTGAGAACTGCTAGCACAGACCCATTACCCATTAAGTATTATCTTCAGAAATATACAAAATTTAACCACGTCTTCTATAACTACCTAATTGGTTTCTTCTGTCGGCCCTGATAACATGTAAATCACAAGTTCTTCCCTTGATCATCTTCCCATTCCACTCAGAATAAAACAATGTCATTTTTCCTCCACTTACATAGCTTTCCTATTTGTCTCAAATGGACTGAAAAGTAGTGTTACTTTTTTTAGGTTAGTGCAAAAAAAAAAAAAAAAGAAAAAAAAAAAAGATATATCCAAAGGAAAATAATGGAAGCCAGCTTTTTCAACTATTTCTAATTAAATCCAACAAAGAAAGAGTTATCAAAATAGTATCCTTGCCGGGCGTGGTGGCGCACGCCTGTAATCCCAGCACTCGGGAGGCTGAGGCGGGAGGATCGGTGTGAGTTCGAGACCAGCCTGGGCTACAACATTGAGCTCAAGGCCAGCCTTAACTGCATACTGAGACCCTGTCTCAAAAAGACAAAAAAAAAAAAAAAAAAAAAAAAAAAAAAAAAAAAAAAAAAAAAAAAAAAAAAAAAAAAAAAAAAAAAAAAATAGTATCCTTACTTAGTAATCATGAAGTAGCTAAGGTGACTGATATTTTTATTTAGCTAAAAGAAAAAAAAATTCCACTTAGCTGTTAAAAGCCAACTCCCTGGCAGTTGCACTACAGTTCCAAGCTCAAGTTACTTCACACAGGAAAGCTCCAATGCACAGAAGATACGCCCTTAATGCTTGGCTTTCATTTTCACTTGAGTGAAGAGGAGCTGAAAAGCTGGAGCACCTGATACCCAGCTCAGCAATATGCATCCCCTCCTTCTCTACTTCTGTTAATATTTTTAAGTCTCAAGCAAGTCATTGTCAACTGATTCCTTACATCCTATCCTTTAGGTTTGGACCAATATCTCAGGCACTAAAGTCAGCAAAAAGGTAAGAATGCCATGATGAAAAGAAATCCACATCTGGTCCCTGGCAGTGGGCTCTACCTCCTTCACAAACAACCTTTTACAAACATAGCGGAATAGGACGCTGCTCGTTAAAGGCACCAACAAAAGCCTAGAGTTTCAGAAACAGCCACAAACTCACCAAATTAGAACGCTAACTATATTCACTTCACTATGAAAGAATGTCACTGACAGACATTGCTTTGCTGACCAATCTAGTTTCTATACTCAATAACCAAAAGGAACCTAGCATGATGGTGTACATTTATAATTTCAGCTACTCAGGAGGCTGAGGCAAAAAGATTGCAAGTTCAAGCCCACTTTAGACAAAAGGATAAAGACGATATCTCAGAATAAAAGTTTAAGAAAATGCATGAGGGGTACACAACAGTGGCAAAGCACTTGCACAGCATGTAGAAGCCCTGGATCCAACCCCCAATACCACCACCACCAAAAAAAAGTGAGATGACAAGATTTTTGACCAGTTCAGACCACAAGGGGTCAAAAGATTATCATCATAACATGGCAGAATGTACCTCAGTATATTTTAATAGAATATTCTATAATCACTATCAGTAAGTTTATCCAAACCATCACTTTAATCCACCTTATGCCTAATACTTCTATTATTTAATTAGTATCTGAAATATCTTTTAATTCACAATTATTGGTATTAAGGTTCATGTTTAAACAAAATATATACAAACTACTTGTTTTTATGTTTTCTTGAATTTTGCTAACAATCAGGAAAAGATAAATGTTTTTTAAAGCTTTTAATATTCAATATTAATATTTAATATTGAAGTCACCTCAGGGAGGGGACTAAACAGCCTATTTATGGTGGTGTGATATCAAATGACTACAATTGATCATGTCTACCCAAAGACAGGGAAATATACTAGAAAAACCTTCAAAACATTCCATGACCTCTTCTCCACAAAAGGTAAAAACCACTTCCAAGTCTTTTCTCACATATTACACAGGCTCAGCTACCTTAAGAGCTTGAGTTCTAACAGATCATATCATACAACAGAATAAAGATTAGACTGCCTAACAAAAATAAAAAGCCGAATGTTACCTCTTAGCTTAAACACAGAACTCCAGAAGAATGAGGCTAAAGAGGCACATGTTCAAGCCCAGGCTGAGAAACTCAAAAAACTTAATGAAACCCTGCCTCAAAATAAAAACTGAAAGAAAAAAAAAAAAAAATAGAATACATGAAAGCCTCTAGATTCAATACTAGTACAGGGGAGGGAAGAGCATGCCCTGCCAAAAACCGACAAATTAAGAAATATAGTAAGTATAACTAAAAAGGAAAGAAACAATAAAAACACTACTTATCTAAATGGAAAGTAATGTGCAAAAGGTTGGCACAGAATCAAGTACTCCTACTGCACTGTCTGCATCTAGATTTCCCCAAGAGGTGGCTGCATCTAGGATACGTGACAGTGGCACTGATTCACGGTGCAATGCTATGATCAGGCGCACTAGGCTTAAGAATGTGGGTAATACGCACTCTCCACAGCCTGGATGAGACACAACAGAAAAAGCCGAGCTTGCCCCTGCTGCGTGCTGTCTTCTGCCCGCCAGGCACTGTCTCTCCTCTGCAGGGCCTTCTGCCATGCCGCCCTGCCTGGAGCCAGCTGAAGATGCACTGCAGCCTCTACAATCGGGGAGCTACGGAAACCTTTCCTCCTTTCACCATGAGAGTTGGGTATTTTTATTTCAGCAATGAGGAAAGTAACCAAGACATCTGTCAACCTAGTCATAAGATCATATGTAATACGTCTGATACCACATGGTCTTATGATGCAAAATACTTGCGACTGTAGCTCTAATAAAGCTAAATATGCAGTAAGCTTCTCCAAAATGACAAACTTTATTAACATTTTTTTAAAAGTTTAAGCAAAAATGACTGAAGTGTTGCTTCTTCAAAATAGTTCATCCAAATATTACTTACATTGTTAGCAACAGTGAAGAACTGTCATTATCAAACCATTTTCCATTGTGAATAACTGTAACAGTTTTTTACTACACTTGTTACACAGAATAAGAACTACTTTGTGAGTAATGAATATCCCTAACATTTTATCAGACCCAAAAGACCTTAGCATTCCCCTAGGTCCTAAACCTGCTAAGTAAGCAAAAGGTGCTAACAGTGATTCTGAACTTTAATGTATATTTTGAGTATTTCTTTAAAAAGTAATTCTAAAAATAAACAGCACAAATATAACTCAGTGGAACAGTATTTGCCTAGTTGGTGCAAAGCTCTGGATTTAGTCCTCAGCACTACAGAAAAGATTAAATTAATGCATGAAACTTAACATTCCAAAATATAAAATATATTAAAATAATTAATGAGGGCTGATGAGATAGCTATTTTTTTTATTTTTTTATTTTTATTTATTTTTTTATTTTTTTATTTTTATTTTTTTGCCTTTTTGAGACAGGGTCTCACTATGCAGTTCAGGCTGGCCTTGAGCTCAGTTTTGTAGCGCAGGCTGGTCTCGAACTCTCACCAATCCTCCTGCCTCAGCCTCCCGAGTGCTGGGATTACAGGCGTGCGCCACCACGCCCAGCTAAGACAGCTAATTGAACTAAATACTTGCTTAGGCAAGCACGGGGGCTGGGGCTCCATTCCAGGCACCCCCATGTGGTGCTGCCCTCTCTCCCCACCCCGAGGCATGCTGGAGACCAGGCATGATGGCACTTGCCTGTAATGCCAGTGCTGAGGAGGCTGAAAACAGGTCGATCACTACCACTCCAAGCTGCACAGTGAGATCCCATAACAAACAAATTAATAATAATAATAAATGAATTCATTTTTAAGAAAGAAACTTTAAATTCTACAGTATTTAAGTCAACAGGTAGATTTTACCTTTTTTATTCAGACTGGAAGAAAAAAAACCTAAAGCATCAAAATTTTACTAATTTTACACTGACCTAGTTTTAAAAACAGAGTATTACATTTTACATAGAATAGTGTTGCTTAAAACTGGATCTTACTAGTTTCAGTTCAATAGTTTCTAATGAACAAGTACATTTTCCAGCTGTTCTCAGAACTTGCCTTAAAAATCATACCAGTCCTGTATAAAAATACCACATGTTTTTCAACCATTCCTCAAATGATGGGCATTTTGGTTGTCTCCAAGATTTGGCTATTACAAATTGGGCTGCTATAAACACAGGTGCACAGATTACAAGGTATAAAACGCAGAGCTACATTAGTATGGTGAGCTGTAAGAGGCTTAAATCAACAGCCTTCAACACTGCCAATTTCACCAGTAACCCACTGCAAATAAGGAACATTGGACTATGTATACAAATACTTCCTCTTAGTTCAAACAGAAGAAAAAACATTTTTTTCCTTCTTTACGAGTATCAATTAGAAAATTTATCACGTCTACACCCTGTGCTCTGTATAACTATTATGAGGACAACAATATGCAATGTGTCAGTTATTGCGAATGTACTACTAATGGGTTTTGAAACTCTCATATTGTTATCTTATTAAAAGTAATAAATTAAATTAAAAAAATCATATCAGTCTTGAATTCTTAGAAAAAGAAATAAAAGAAGAAATACTAGATGTCAAATGCTAGTGCTTTCACCTTGGACTTCCAGGCTCTCAGACTGTCATTAATAAATTTTTATTCTTTATGAATTTTTTTAAATAATAAAGTTAACAAATGGAGAAATTCAAATGAGCCAACCCACACTAGGCAAGGGTGGGAGTCCTGGGGAGGCAGGAGGCAAAGACCCATTTATCCCTTGGAAACCTCGCCATAGGCCAGGTGGCTTCTCTTGAGATGGAAAGAAAGCCAACTCCACAAGAAGAGAACCAAAATCTCCTGCTTCCTTTCCTTTTTTCTTTCTCTTCCTCCTCCTCTTCCTCCACTTCCTCTTCTCCCCCCTACTCCAGGGAAAATTTGTAGACAGCGCCAAAAAAACAACTGCAGCCCCTAACACCTGGGGAAGAGAGCCAGAAGCTCCTCATCTTGTTACCCCTCCCTTGTTCCCACCAATACTGTGAAGCGCCCTTCCAGCTCAGCCTGGTTTCCTGGTGAGGGTCCTGTAGTTGTGGGCCCTGGGACGCCCACAGAGAAAGGCCCTCGGGACTGAAGGGACCAAGGGCATCCTTGGGCCAGCTGTCCCCCTCTTCTTTATGCTGTTTGCTCGTCCTCACTTCTGTCTTCAAAGGGCTCCTTTCCAGGATGGAATGGGCGCTGGGACTACTACAGTCCAGTCCACCAGCTCTCCCTGCCCTGAGTCTTATTTTGACATGAGAATAACTGTACAGTGTAAACTTATAAAGCATTTTTAATGGTTGTAGATTGGAAATAAAGTATGTCATATCAACAGTTTAAAAAAAAAAAAAAATGAGCCAACCCAACGTGAGGAAACTAAACAATACAGCACGAGTGTCTTGTGCCATCACCGTACATAGTGGTGGGACTTCTACTCTAAGCATCCAGAATGGCACCGGTATGTATCTTTGTAGGGAAGACTCAAAAACCAAAATCTCAATTCTTTTCTAAATACTTTAAACAACAACAACAAAAACAACTGTTTAGATAAAATGCTTAAGTTCTACACAAAATACTGTTGACCCCAGCTGGGACTAAGTATTAAGAGTACTATTCACCTAACAGTATGGGTGAATAGATAGATTAGTATGCTATCCATGGAGATTATATATATAAAATATATATACATATGTACATGTATATGTATATATGTATGTATGTGTATATTATATATATATATATATATATATATGACCTAAATAATCTATTATTCAAACATGATGTTTAACCATTAACATATTTAAAGTTAAAACCAATAATCAACTACTTTTACTAAGTAATAACCATGCATCTACCTGGTCCTTTATTTTAAGGTATAAGAGTATAAAGAACACAACTCCTTACTATCAAAGGTTGACCTGTAAGAAATTAAATCCAACACACAACATACAAACAAAAATGTATAAAACTCGTACGAAGTTCTAAACAACTGTAATCAAGAGTTTGGGTAGAAGAGATCCCCTGAATGTTACAGGAGTCAGGAAGATTTACTAACAAAAGGTTAAATGCAAAAAGTGTTTGAAGAGGCAGAAAAGAAAGAAGGTATGCTAGGCACAAGGCACACCTGGTATCAATCCAGAGGCAGACATGGGCGGTCACAGAGCAAAAACGGTAACTGAAGGCTGGGGATTCAGGATGGAGATGAAAAGTGTTGGTACTGCAGGATAAGCATCTTTCATAGAATTTGGGGAGATGTTTTTGCTTTGCCATTAGTTTTTAAACAATACCAAATTTTGAATTGGAACTGAGTATTTTATAATGATTTTTATCTATTCCTTTAATATCAGAATGCATCTGATATTAAATTGATAACCACAATTCTACCAAAAATTCAGTCTTAGGTCAGTCAAAACACAGAAATTTGCTCCTGGAACAAATGATGCATAGCAAAGAGAAACACCGTATGAGTATGTTTTGATAAATGATTAGAACTGAAAAGGAGGGGCCTGGCGGGATGGCTCAGTGGTCTAAATCCCCTGCTTGGGAGCTTGGGCGGCTTCAGAGACCACGGTTCGATCCCCGGCACCACATGCTGTGCCAGCCCTGCCCTCGGGGTGGGCTGAGCCAGCCATAAAAAAAATGAGTGAATAAACAAACAAAGGTTCTGAAACAAAAGAAATAAAAATAAATAAATTAAATAAATAAATAAATAAATAAACTTTAAAAAAAAGAATTGAAAAGGAAAAGGACCAACCAAATAGTTCAGTGGATTAAAGTGCCTGCAAGCAGGTGGAAGGGCGTGTGTGCCATGCTGGCCCCAGCCCCAGGGCACACTAAGACAGCAACTAAGACTGGGCATGCTGGCACACGCCTGTAATCCCAGCTCTTGGGAGGCTGTAACAGGCAGATCACTACAAGCCCAATCTGTGTATTGAGACCCTGAATATCCTGCAGGCCCTTCCCTAAAATATGAAAGAGAGAAAGAGAAAGAGAGGGAAAGACAGAGACAGAGAGACAGAGAGACAGAGAGAGAGAAAGAGAGAGAGAGGAAAAGACAATATTTGATTTGTCCTTTATTTATTTATTTATTTATTTATTTATTTATTATTTTTGAGACAGGGTCTCACTGTCCTCTATTTAAAGTTGAAAACTAAACGCTTATTTTTCTTAACTGCTGGCCTACAGTTGTATGCTTATTGCTGTCTGGATTCTTTCCTATCAACACAAGCAATACTTCAAAAGACTCGAACAATCTGCCAAGACTTCACCAAAGAACCTACGTTGCCATAGCAATCTTCTGTTCTCCAGGAACCAAGTAAGCGGCACCCTACATACACATACAAACACTGTGCAAATTGATTTTTCCATAGGCATGGATTTTACCTGCCACAACCAGGCCAATTTTTACTCACTGTACTATGAAATATGGAATTATATTTGATAGTTCACAAAATAAAACAATTATTTAAAAATAAATAGCAAAACCTGGAACAAATAAAAGGTTGTGGGGAAAGAACTTCCCTTGATTGTACAAAGCAGACGTTCTAAAAGATGAATACCAGCAAGATAAAGCCCTGAGACCAATTCAAATTTGATCAAAGATTTTTCCCTTTTCAACAATCTCAAGACACTCTAAAAAATAAAAACCACTCGGATCTGGCACCTTGACTACAACCATCCCCTATCTTTTTTTCACCAGAAGTAATCCAGTCAACACCAGCACAGCTAAATTCTTCCTAGAATTAAACTTGTCCTTGGAAAGAAAACAGTCTGTAAAATCATTTCTATAGTTATATTCTACAAACCTTCACAAAGAATACACATGAAAATAAATGGCACAAATATGAAAAACACAGAATTCAGGGGTAGGTTTCCAGACCTCCAAATGTTGAGGTTTTTTTAAAACATTAATCCATAACCTTCAGATCAACTTAAATGTTTTTAACTATATTCAACTTTATATTTTCCCCATTCTTAGACTAAGTACACTGTATACTCTTATGCGTTTAGTAGTCCTTGAATTAATAGCAAATATCAAGACAGTACAAAACGAAAATCAAGCACCATAAAACAATAAACACAATATACCAGAATTCTAGATATAATTTCAAGACCCGCATTGCTAGAAAATAAAAGCTAATATAAAATTATCTTTTAAAATCGATTTTCAAGGGCCCGGCAGGATGGCTCAGTGGTCTAAAGTGCCTGCTTAGGAAAGCTTGGGCAGCTTCAGGAACTGCGGTTCAATCCTCGGCACCACACGCTGCACCAGCCCGGCCCTTAGGGCAGGCTGAGCCGGCCATAAAAATAAATAAATAAATAAATAAATAAACAAACAAACAAACAAAAAAACAAACAAAAGTCCTGAAACAAGAAAATAAACTTTTTTTAAAAAATTGATTTTCATTTCAACTTCAGAGAATGCAGAAAAAAGCTTTAATACACAACTAAAAATAAAATCTACTTCATAAAATCATTGCCTTCAAGAACAGTTCTCAGATATGTTGCCAATATATAAATTTTTTTTTAAGAATTTTTTATTTTATATATTTATTTTTTTCTTGTTTCAGAACCTTTGTTTATTCACTCATTTTCATGGCTGGCTCAGCCCACCCCGAGGGCAGGGCTGGCGCAGCATGTGGTGCTGGGGATCGAACCGAGGTCCCTGAAGCCGCCCAAGCTTTCCCAAGCAGGCGCTTTAGACCACTGAGCCATCCCGCCAGGCCCAACCAATATATAAATTATGACCATCTGAAATTAATTTTTCTACAGAAATTTTGTCAAACTATAGACCAGTGGTTCTCAACCCCTGCCCTGTGGGTCGCAACCCCGGTGGGGGTCAAATGACCAAAACACAGGAGTCACCTAAAGCCATCGGAAATCATAACTGTAGCAAAATTATAGTTTTGAAGTAGCCACCAAAATTATTTTTTGGTTTGGGGTCACCACAACATGAGGAACTATATTGTGGGGTCACGGCATTAGAAAGGTTGAGAACCACTGCTATAGATCCTGGCTTTTGGAAAGTCATTTAAATGCACACCTAAGGGCCTGCCAGACAGCTCAGCAGACTAAAGCACCTGCTTAGGCAGACGCAGGAACAGGTTGGATCCCTGCACGTCCTGCCGGCCTCACCCTCCAGGCATAATGAGATAGCAATTGACACTGAGCATGGTGGTGTGCCTGTAATCCCAACATTTGAGAGCCTGAAAACAGAAGGATCACTACAAGTTAGATCTGCATGGTGTGACCCTGAAGATCCTGTACTAAATACATTAAGAAAAATAAAATAAAGTAACTACAAGGATATAAATAAAGAAGGTAGAAAAGAAAAAAAAAATAAAATAAAATAAAAAATAAATGCACACATACACAGTTAATTTTTCACTTCACTAGGGGTACCCATAGAACTTCATCTCTGAAGGTGAAACTGTTCAATTATTCCAAATATTTGGCAGAATTTCACAGGTGAAAAAAAAAGCAAAAGTATCTCAAAAGTCCACCATCAAAAAGTAAACAGAGTGCCCAGCGGGATGGCTCAGTGGTCTAAAGCACCTTCTTGGGAAAGCTTGGGCGGCTTCAGGGATCGCGGTTCAATCCCCAGCACCACATGCTATGCCAGCCCCGCCCTCGGGGTGGGCTGAGCCGGCCATAAAAATGAGTGAATAAACAACGGTTCTGAAACAAGAAAAAAATAAATAATTTTTTTTTTAAAAAAAGCAAACAGAAATCAGTTAAGTCTCCTCTTTTTATGAGAAACCTGAGGCCCAAGAAGGTTATAGCATTAATGGTAAGCATTTTCTCATATTTATCTGAAGTGTGGTGGCTGCTTGAGTTGTTATATTCTGGAGCTTATCTTCAGTTTTGTTTTTACCTTTACATAATTACATTCTATTCCTCTTCAGTTCTCTGGACTCTGTTATTGTGTATGCAAATGGCAACTGCCTTCACTATCTCTCTTTAAAAGAAGCTGCCCAGTAAGAATTAAAAAGTCTAGAGCCAGGCATGGTGGTACACGCCTATAATCCCAGCACTTGGGAGGCTGAGGCAGGAGTATCAGTGGGAATTCGAGATCAGCCTGCGCTACAAAAGTGAGCTCAAGGGCAGCCTGAACTGCATAGGGGACCCTATCTCAAAAAGACAAAAAAAAAAGTCAATGACTCCAACTGAAAGCCAAAGGAACAAAAACAAAGTCGCAATGAACCTATTATCTAATGCAAGAAAATCTGGGCAAAAGAGATAGCTCAGTAGAGTAAGTGACTGCCTGGCAAGCACAAGGTCCTGAATTCAATCCCTTGTACCACCAGAAAAAAAAAAAAAGAAAAAAGAAACAGTCATATGGACCGATGTTCAAAACCACATCACATTGTATGGAAAGTTATTAGAATATTGATGATGGCCAGAAAATATCATTTCCAAGCTAAGTCAAAGATATTTGATACTCAGAAAGCCAGTGATGATAAGCTCAAGTACCTATGTTACAGAGTAATAGTATCACAAAGCTTTTCTGCTGGAGGGCTAAGAATGTAAGTTAACAGACCAAAAATTGGAGAAAAAGAAGGGCTATAAGGATAGCCAATATTTTGGCCCT
>PVJA010014639.1:0-46919 GCA_004027025.1 Myocastor coypus | reverse complement strand
TTCAGAGGTTTCATCTGTATAATTCTCATTTTCTTCCATGATAGTGTCTTCTGTATTTGGTTTGGGTGGGCACGGGTCCTGAGATTGCCTCCTACTCCTTGTTGTTATCATTTTGTATGGAAGCGACCTCTGCACTTTGGTGATGTTATGCTGTGTCTATGGGCGTTTGGTCTGGAGACTCCAGGGTGGTTCTTCTACAGAGGTTCCTGACTCTTGTGTTGGGGCTCTGGCTGCTAGCTTTTGTGAATCCTGGTGGATGTGGTGTGTAGGTGGAGCTGGAGCTTTGGGATTGAGTAGGCCTGGTAGGCTCACGGACCAGATCGGTTGCCAAACAGGCTATTTGATGGGTTCAGTGCTGGAGCATGGGCTGGAGGGGTTCAAAAAGAAAAAACAAAACGGGGGGAGGGGGGCGGGGAAAGGAAAGGCAGGCCAAGGATCCTGACCCAGCAGAGGCGGGGCAGAGGGGCGCAGGGCCTTACCCGTGGTGGGTGCGCAGGCTCAGCTCCCAGGGGTGCGGTTTGGGCTGGGCTGGAACAGGAAGTTAGTCGCAGGAACGCAGAGGCGGGGCAGAGGGGTGCAGGGGCTTATCTGCGGCGGGTGCGCAGGCTCAGTTCCCAGCGGTGCGGTCTGGATGCAGAATTTTTAAGAATACAATCAGAATCAGACTTAAATGATTTAAAATTTTTCTTTCTTATACATACTTAGTATTTTGATTTTCAGACTTTATAGTTTAAAAAAAAAAAAAAAAAAAAAAAAAAAAAAGATGAAATTCTTTGCCCTGGAAAAGTGTTTTAACATTTTTTGTCATCCATATTTTTCCCTTGTATATAGGCTAGTTCTTTATCTGCTAACTTCTTTAGCGCTGTAGGCTTTCCTGCTTAGTTCTCTCTCTCTCTCTCTCTCTCTTTTATTTTAGCTTGGAGTTATGACTTACAGTGACACGGGGAAGCTTAGTCCTGAAACTCAATCTGCCATTGAACAAGAAATACGAATTCTTCTAAGGGTAACATTTCTGAGTTTAACTTCTTTTTTAGAAATAAGCTCCCTAAACAGGTACAGTAAGTCCCTGACTTAGGAAATGTAATTAGGGTATTTTATAGACACATTATGCTGAAATTATCTTTCCATTAGAACTAAGCTTTATTTAATTTTTTAAAGAGTACAAATTAAAAATTCAAACAAAAAAATTGCAAGGAATACAGAATTTCACTTAACAGAGTAATACGAATTTCACAGTATTTGTTGTAATACATAATGTTATCTTCTAACCAGTTATTCATATTCCAGATATACACATGTAAAATTGGAAGAAGAAAGAAATGTATAAGAAGTTAAAAGTACAATTAGAAAAAGGCAAAACAAGTTAAAGCGCTAATCACTTCTTTTCATAGACCATTAGAAATGCATAGTACAGTTGTACAAAGCATCCTGTTTACATTCATAGATAAATCTCTCCTCCAACCTTTTAAATAAGTTTTTGAAATTAAGTGAATAAATGGTTAAAGTGGCATAGTTACTGAGTTTTCTTCTGCTGTATTTTTCTGCTTCTTACATGTCTGCTTTTGAATTTCAGGAGTCATACGAAAGAGCAAAACATATATTGAAAACCCATGCAAAAGAGCATAAGAATCTAGCAGAAGCTTTATTGACCTATGAGACTTTGGATGCCAAAGAAATTCAAATTGTTCTTGAAGGGAAAAAGTTGGAAGTGAGATGATAACTATCTTGATATGAATGTGTTGCTGGTTTTATTGCAGGAATATAAACATTGCAGTAGTCTTTTGCAGTGCTTTCTTCCTCATTCTTGGTATAAATCAAGTATGTGAATACTTTGTCAACTTTTTGTCACATTTATCTACTTTTGCTTATTTTCATGATGACATCTATTGGAAATTAACTTACTGCAAATATATTTTAAAAAAATAAAGAACTTTCAGGATTGCAAACAGCTTATTTGAAAAATGTCAATAAGTTATTGATAAAAGTAAATAATGATTTTATGGTTGGTTGTTATGAATAAACATTGTGCCTTTAGCTCCTGGTAAGTAGTTCACATTTGTAGGCTAAGATTGCTGAAGAATTATCTCTCGGTAGAAATATTTCTTTTGGTAAAGAAGTGTTGCTTTTGTAAATCATCTACCCCCACTTCCTCTTGGTGGTATTGATTGAATCCAGACTTTGTGCATGCTAGGTAAGCACTCTGTCACTTAACCAGCTACATTTCAGCTTTTTTTAAACTTTATTCTGAGACAGTCTGCTAAGCTTCCCAAGCTGGCCTAGAATTTGTGATTCTTTTCCTAGTGTCCTTTTGAGTGGCAGGGCTCACAATCACATACCACTACATTTGACTGTAAATCTTGTTTCTAAGTCTGTCATGAAACGTCAATAAGATTTGATTAGTTATGCTACAAGTCGCACATGTATAAAACATTTCTTAAAGTATACAAGAGTAGAGAATTGTAAACACAAAGATACAATCTGAATTTAAATGATACTAATCTTTTAAAAGTATAATACGGATTTAACATTTTTTTTAGATGACTGCCCTTATCACTAATGAACTAATTTACTTCTTTTTTTTCTTCCCTGTTCTTCTGTTTTCTTGAGACCGGCTCTCACTATGCAGTTCAAGCTGGCTTTAAGCTCACTCTGTATTCCAGGCTGGCATGCTGGTTTTCAGAGTGATCCTCTTGCCTCAACCTACTGAGTGTTGGGATTACAGGCATACACCATCAAACTAGGCAGAGTTAATACTTTTTATTTTGAATAATTGAATCTCAAAAGTAAAAGTAAACCAAAACCTGTACCTCTTCAAAATGAGCTTTTGAGTTATCCTGAGTTAGAAATAGGATGTATTTTTCATTCTGATTTTGTGATTATGAACATGTTAGAGGATTTACATGAGCTTTTTGAGTCTATTGTGTTGGTCTCACAATTTTCTTGAAGTAATTTTACTAAAATTAAGTAGTTGTCTAATAACTTATGCTACATATAGTCTTTACTGAACAAGATGGATGAGTTACAGTTTATCATGTGATTCTTGACCCTCTTTTGGTAAAATTGAATTTGTAATTTCAATCTGAAAAATGTTGCCCAAATGATACAGGGATACTATACATCTTATATACCTTTTATTCAGATTTATCAGTTTCACTGATATTGTGTTGCTTATCTAGCTAGACTAACCGGTGGGTTTATTGATATAGTTTACATGCTATTAAAGTTATCGGTTGTGAGTATGAAGTTCAAAGATACGACATCATAACCACAAACAGATTTTACATCTTTGTTGCTTCCCAAAATTCTGTCATTATTTTGTGGGTAACTTTTAAAGTAAATGATTGTACAATTTTATTTTCTTCGCAAGGCGTATAAGAAAGTATCCTTTATAGTATTTTTTAGTAACTTCATTAATCATTTTTAATTATAGCCATTGTGATGTCTACAGACTGATATCTCATGCACTTAAATCTTCATTAGAGGTATGCAAATTTTTATCTCACCAAAATTAAATCTGAAACTTTTATCTTTCTGATGATGTTAAACAGCTTGTATCTTTGGAGCTGTATCTATTCATATGTTCAGAATGCAAGTCTTCTGTTAGATGGATCTTGCTTTTTATCCAGTCTGACTCTGGGATTTTTCAGTTCATCTTTTTTTTGTTTTTTTTAAATCTTTGTTTTTCTCATTTGTATTTGTTTTACTGGTTTATTGAGATAGGGTTTCCCTATGTATTTGAAGCTGGCCTTGAACTTACTATGTAGCCAAAGTTGGCTTTAAACTATCAGCAGTACTACTACTGTTGCCCTAGTCCTGGGATTATAGGCATGTGGCCATCACATCTAGCTCATCTGCAATATTGAAATACTGTAGTTGTTTATTGTTTTTTTCTTAGATCTAAACAGGTTTTTCTGTTCTATTTTTACCTTATTTTATTTAAAATAAATACATTTGGTACCACTTCAGTTGTTCTTGATTTTTTTACTATATTGAGATACATTATTTTTTTATTTAATTTTTTTTTTCTTGTTTCAGAGCTTTGGTTTGTTTGTTTGTTTGTTTGTTTTTATGCCTGAGGGCAGGGTTGGTGCAGCATGTGGTGCCGGGGATCAGGGGATCAAACTTCGGTCCCTGCAGCTGCCCAAGCTTTCCTAAGCAGGCACTTTAGACCACTGAGCCATCCTGCCGGGCCCTGAGATACATTACTTTTTTAATGGTTGTTGTAAATATGACAGTATCTTTTTGAGACAGGATCTTGCTACATAGCTCAGACTGGCCTCAGACTTACTATGTAGCTCAGGCTCAAAAGAGATCCTCCTGCCTCAGCCCTCCCAAGTACTAGGATTATAGGCATGCACTACCATGCCCAGCCAACAGTGTACATTTTATGTAGTCTACTTGAGACTAATACAAACAATTCATGTGCTGGTGTCATGTGTATCTGCATACATTACAAACTCAACCATCTTTAATCCTCATTCTTCATCTTGGAATATCTTGGTTTTTGCCTTTTGCCTTTTTTTTTCTCCCTAACATTGTATCATTGAGCTATATTCCCATCCCTTTTTGAGACAGGGTTTCAGTCTTGCCTCAGCTTCTCATGTACTGAGTTACAAACTTGTGTTACTGTACCCATTTTGCTTTTATTACTATTTTTTAATGTATTTAATACAGGGTCTCACTACACAGATTGGACTCATAATGATCCTCCTGTTTTCAGCCTCCCAGTTAGTTGCTGGGATTATGGGTGCATACCGCCATGCCCAGTCTCATTCACAGTTTCAGTGTGCCCCTGGAGCGGGGCCAGTACTCAATGCATGGAATCCTGGCCCCTGCTGATAGTTCACTGGGCTATCTGGCTGGCCCCTCCAGTTTGGCTTTACTTTTAAGGACAGGTTTTTGGGGATATATTTGACAGTATTTTCTTTGGATCTCTTTAGAGTATCATCCCAGCACATTCTGACTTTACTTTTGGTGAAAGGTCAGCTGTTAAGCACTTTTAGTCTTATTATATAGGTTTTGTTTTGATTTGGGTGGTTTCAAAATTTCATAGGGGAAGCTTTTAGTTTTTAGGTATAGATCTCTGAATGTCTTTGGTTTTGAGCTTCTTGCATGGGTATTGTCTATCATACATGAAAGATTCTTGGCCATTGTTACTTCAAATACATTTCTATGCTTATTCTAAAATCCCCCCCCCCCCCACAGTTGATCTAGTTTCTATGACTCTGTTCAGTTTCTTCCCCCTGCTGCTTATCTCATTTGTACTGATTGTTCTTGTGCTATATCAAATCTGAATTTTCATTTCAAATATTTTTCAGCTCTTTTATTTGGGTCTTTTGTGTTTTCTGTGGATGAAACTTTCTTCATTGAGTCAGGGTAATCAGTTTATGAGCATACTTCCTTATTTAAGAGTCATACTTGTTTCTTCATATCCCTTGTCATCTTTTGTTCAGTTTCAGATGGATATGGTAAAGATTGTATCCTCCATCATTCTTTTGTTTGTGTATATACTGGCCTCAAATCTTTGAAGTCTTTTTCGGTTGCATTGTGCCTAGCAGTTGGTACCTTTGCTAATATTTTTGTTTTACTTTTCAGTCTGGTTTCCTAATTGTTTGCTGCTGTTTCTTAGCTTAGTAGTTAGTCAGTGACCATCTTAAGCCTTTAAATTTATTCAGGCCTCTGCTTCCTGCTGATAAGGCTGTATATTATCTGACAAGTACATTTAAGTCTTCCGGCCTTTGATTTGTACTAATATGTTTTGCTTCTACCTTTACATATGCTTGGATTTTCTGCTCCCTGTTTGTGTGGTAAACCTAGAGTAGGTGAAGTGCTTACTAAACTCCTATGGCTTTCTTAACTATCAGAAATCTTGGTTAACAACAACTTCATCTTTTGTTTGCTTCAAGTGGGACTGAAACCTTAGGTTAATGAACTGCTCATTACTAAGAGCACAAATGTAACTTACAGTGCATCGAATTAAGTTCTTTTTAGCTGGAAGACAAACCATATTAACATCTATCTTCTCTCTGGCTGAACCATTGTACCTGTAGTGTTGCTGCAGGGTAGGTAGGGGCATCCCTGGGTGGGTAGCAATGTCACACGCTTACATGTTCCTAACTGAGGCATTAGTGGTTGTTATACCTAAATATAATTCTTCTGTTGAGTGCCAAAGTGTTAAATTTGTTGTTCTTTAGTGATTTTTTTTTTTTTTAAAGCTTTGTATTTCATTCTTTTTAAAGTGGGAAAGGATTTATTGCCTTTTTCACTTCATGATGCTGAATCTCTGATGAATTTTGAAATCACTTTAATGGAGTTTAATCAGTGGTCTTAGAAGAGACTTGTAAATTTTTTAAAGCTATCAGTCAAAGCCTTCTGCATATCAGAATTGAATTACTTGAAAGGGGGCAGAGCAAGATGGCAAAAAGGACTCCGTAATTATCCCCGAAAGTAACATCGATTAGTTATTTGTACGAAAAAGTACTGTCATGTGAGTTAAAGAATCCAGATAATGCAGACCCTGCTTATAGCATAATAAAAGATGCATTGAAAGGGTAGGAAGGATGGTCTTGTAGAACTTGGAGAACACTGTTGCCCAATCCTAAACAGCATAATGTAAAGAGATACTGTTCGCCCATGGGAAAGAGAAAGTCCATGGCCGCAGATCATAGTTAACTAGTAACCTGATTGTTTGCTGTGACTACTCAGGTAGATGGAATTGGGGCTATTCAGAGTCCACAGATACATTTGCCTTTGAGATGCCAGAACTTCACAGACTGTTCTAGCCATTGATTTAAGGATTAACCTGTTTGTAGGTCAGCTCTGATTCTTGCCACGTGTAGCCTAACATGCATTTGAAGAAACGGAGTGTAATAAGCAGGGCCCAGGGATAGCTGTGGTCTGTTGCTGAAAATCCTGGAAAGTTGGGATGGGGGAGTCCCAGAAAGCTGGGACTCCAGTTGATAGGTGTTAGCTTCACCTGTGGGCTCTCTGTTCCTTTCTCCCTTTCTTGGAATGCTATTGGTGGACCCTTGGATGACCACAGTGATAGGGAAGGGATGGAAGTTAATGGAGATGGTGGTCACGTTCGTGACTAGGCACATGGTCCTCCTTTGCTGAAGTGATTATGCATGAGATCACACTAACTACCCTAAATAAATAAGCAAATAAGCTCATTTGCTTCAGGGGTTCTTTACTCACTGGGGAATGAATCTCAGTCCCTTGAGCTACCCACATCAGGTCGTCTCGTTCCTTTCTATGCCAACACATAACATTACAATAAATGGTGCACAGTGTGGGGCATGAAGGACGACCAGGGCTAAGTTAAGACAGGCCTGACCACGTGGGAGAAGGATGCCCAGAGTAGGCAAGACTACTAGGAAAAGCTCATTAATAGGAAACTCCGCTTCAGTAAAAAGTGAATATAACTGTTTTAGGTGGATGATACTCAAAGGAGCAGGGGTAAAGGTGAAATCAAAGAGTTTCAAGGAATTATTTTCCCATATAAACAGTTATTGTTTATGGTTTCTGCCTAGGGAAAAGGCTGCTTTACGCTTACAAGATTGGAAACTTATGAGAGCATTGTGTCATACTCACCAAAATGGGCAACCAATTCCTCTTCGTGTATGATCTCTTTGTAGTTTTATTTTCTTAGCTTTGGAACCATTGCAATCAGACTTAGAAGAGTCTAAGAAATATTTGAACAGGTCAGCTTCTGATGCTGATGTTGCTAAACTTCAAGAGCAGCTTCTGCACAAACGACCTTTTTAAGACCTCTGCCCTCCTCTCAAATGTAGATGCTAGCATAACTAAAAGGATGAAAACAGAACAAGCAGCCTCTGTGGTGCATAATTTTAAGGTTGCACCCCCCCCAAGACCCTTTACATCAGGCATTCCCTGGATTACCAAGAGTCAGTTCTTTAAATTTCTCAATGCTTTATATTGGGATTGAATCTAACAGTCCTAAAAAGATGTTTTTGGCATTCCAAACCACCTCAGAATCTGAGAATTTGGAGGATGTAGAACAAAAGGAAACTCTGAGGTGTGTGAGCTGCGAGCTGAAGTAAAGCAATTATCACAATTTCTAAATTGATTGCAAAAATGGAGGTCTCTACCCCTGTAATTCCTCTATCTCAGTTCACGAAAATTTAGCCTCTAATGCCATCTTTTAACCCTTCTGCTCTTCCATATGAGGGAAGAAAGGAAGTCCCTATAACAGTTGATAAAAATGTGATATATCAGGCTCTTATCCAAGGGAGACAACAGGGAGATCCTGAAGCTTATTCTGCCCCTTTGGGTAGTTTTCCTGCAGTGGCTCAATAATACCCACCAAATGCTCAGTTTCCCCAAGGGTTTGTACAGTGGGAACACCAGCCTCTGGTATTTAAGGTTGTTAAAAGATTTAAAGCAAGCCTCTATGGCTTATGGTATGCAATCAACCTATGCAGTTGGGTTAATACAATGATTAGAAATGAACATAGATTAATTCCTCATGATTGGGAAGTTTGGTTGTATAGTTTTAGAGCCAAGCCAATGTTTACAATTTAGAACTTGGTGGAGAGATGCAGCAGATATTCAAGAGAGGATTAATGAGACAAAATCCCCCAGTTAACTAACTATTGATGATTTTCAGACTTTATTTGCCCCATTCTTGATGTTGGGCTAATTTCTCTGGTGCTGTTGACTGTCATTATCCTTTAGATAAGTTAAAAAAAAAAAAAAAAATCCCACCATACAATCAGAGTTCTATTAAAGCAAAAGGGGAGTCAATCCTGCCAACTTCACTTGTCAAGATATACTATTAAATTTTTAAAGTTTTGCAGCAACATAAAGAAATCAGGCAAGAAAAAAGGGCTAAAGAAGGTCCTTAAGAGAAATTTCCACACTGGACTGTGAAAGGAACTCAGTCCACTACTAACTTGGAGGAAAAGGTATGCTTGTGTTTTTGCAGAGAATGCTAAATAAACAACTGCCTGGGTACCAGAGAGTACTGTCAGACTGTACCATGAAGTCAGATCTAAAGAAGAAGTTAATTACAATGAGGCAAGATCCAGCCTGGGGCCTCTTCAAGGAACTGACCAAATGGAAATCTAAGGTCTAAGTAGTTGAAAACAAGTTATAAATTATGTATGTTAATTATAGATTTTATTTCCTCCAAGTTTTTCTGATGAGATCTCTAATAACAAAATCTGACTAGTCAGTCTACTTATAAATTTGGCCAAAGAATTGAGTGCACTATTAAAGATGTTTATGTCTCTGTGTGTTTATGAGTTTGTGTGTCTTTTAATGAACAGCTGTTCTTTTTTCTCTTTTGTTTTTTGATGATTTGTTCTAAATATAAAGATACAGACTTAAAAGCATGCTTTTTCCTAAACTACCAGATAGTCAAAATGGTACTGAAGTTGAATTATATACTGTGCATCATAAGGTTTAAACTCATTTAATAAAAATTCTCTAGAGTGGGAAAAATTTATTGGGAGTCCAATTGATGAATAAGAGGTGTGGCCAGCCTTTTTATATATTAATGAGGTGCTCCCAATAATCTCAGTAGTCTCTTAGGAGACATACTCAATAAATAGGTCACTGGTAAAAAGATAAAGTTTTTAAAAATGTTACAATAAGGTTTCTCTTTAAAGATGGTTTTTGTACAAAACTAGAATAAAAAACCAAAGACTTCATATGAGTATGGCAACTCACTGTTAATCTTTTTTTTTTTTTTTTTTTTTTTTTTGGTCTTTTTGAGACAGGGTCTCGCTGTACAGTTCAGGATGGTCTTGAGCTCAGTTTTGTAGCCCAGGCTGGTCTTGAACTTTCACCAGTCCTCCTGCCTCACCCTCCTAAGTGCTGGGATTACAGGTGTGCGCCACCATGCCCGGCTTTCACTGTTAATCTTGTGGTATATTAAGTGTATTTATGATTCCAGGTATATTATGTCTTTCAAAACACAAAACAAAGATTGCTTATTGAGGCAAGACTTTCTCATATTCAAACTTTATTTTGCAGAAAAACTTGCAGTGTATGTCTGATTTAAAGGTGACTAATTAAAAAATATTTTTTTGTGTTTAAAATAGAGATGATTGGTTAAAAGTGTTGTATGCCAAAACAAAAATATTTAAAATATATCACAAAATGTCGTCAGGATTGTCTTACTACAGTGTTAAATATGATGTTGATTTCTAAAGTTTTGTGTAAACATATGTAACTTCTATGTGTTAACATTTTGTAGGGACTTAAATATTAGAATATCCACAGACAATTATAAAATGAGCTAATAGAAACTTAAGGAAAATGTTCATTAAACAGAAAGGAGGAGATAGTATGGGGATATATATGAATACAGCTAGGTTAATAGTACAAAAGGCTTTATTTACATTGAATTTTTTAAGTCGGCTGCCAGATGGCTTTTCCGCAACAGACCATCACTGGACAAAGGAAGTGAGTGTTCCTTTGCAACAGGCTGTTTTCTTTTTTAGATGATAATGATCAATGGGTTCCAGGAGTTGTCCAGAGATGGGGAGGAGGTTTTGCTTGTGTTATTACAGATGCTGGAGAAGTAGTTTGGGTACCAGCCTGACAAAACCCAGAAAATAAGCATAACATTCTAAGGTAGATCCTTCAGTTGATGAAATGGGAAGACTCACTTTAAACAGGATGTCAGTGGGATGGCCTCTTCCTGAGGCCCAGCAATCCCAGTTGCCTATCTGGGGGCAAGTTGAAAAACTCATCCAAGAAGGTGAGAGGATACTTGAAAGAACACATCAAGAGAAAAATAATACCAACTTGTTTCTTGCTGTGGTGATTTTGTTGTTGTTTCCAGTAAGTATTAAAGGTTATTTTGGTTATTGGATTTATTTATATTTTAAATATGATGGAAAAAATTTAATAAATAATAATACCGAGGGAAGGAAAAAAGACCTTTTCTTCTCCAAGGAAAGTACTTTAAAGGTGTAGGTGCTAATAGAATGTTTGCACTGCCAGATCTGCCATCCTACCATAATACTAATGTTGCTTATCTTAATGATTAGGATACATTGGAAAATCTGAGGCAGAGAGGCAGCCCAGGAGTTAATTAATACTTCCAATGGAAGTATCATACTGGAGTTTTATGGCTTTGTCCAGAGTTGCTTATAAGAAACTCTTCTGGCCCTACCATTGGGTGTCACAGTTGTCTTTGTATATATGTCTAAAATTTTTCTATTAGCTTTAATTTTTCTAGGAATAACATCTATATCCTCAGGACAAGGATCAGAATCTTACTTCTGATAGAGTTGCATCGTTTGGGGCATGACTCCCTTTCCATGATGCTGTTCCAACAGGAACTCAGGTTAGCCATGCTCTTAGGAGTGATGACCATCACTGCTGCAACTGTTGCATTTGGAGTGGCGTTGAGCCAGGGTGTACAAACTGTTTATTGTAAAAAGTCAGAACAAGTGAACTTTTCAGTAATGCATGGACTCTAAAGATAAAGAATGTATTACAAATTGTTGTTATATCAAAATGTTGATCTACAGTGTGTTACCATTGAGATTCTGTCTCATCAACAAGAAGTTGATGCTTTTGTGAAACAGTTGTCTGGTACTGACTGATCTTTTGCAGATAGTATTGAAAATCTTGATTCTTGTTTCCCCATGGTTTAATGGAAGCATAGTGGTATGTGGTCTCTGTGTTGTTTGGTGATGAGGACAGATCCATCAACAAATTATAGATTGATAGTCTGTAATCCTCACCCTGATTTTTCAAACAATAATAAAAGTGGGGAAATGAAGCCTAATTTGCATTTCAAGAAATGGAGTGTAATAAGCAGGGTCCAGGGAGAGCAGTCGTCTGTTGCTGAAAATCCCAGAAAGCTGGGATGGGGGAGACCCTGAAAGCTGGGACTCCAGGTGATGGATGGCAGCTTCACCGGTGGGCTCTCTGTTGCTTTTTCCCTTGCTTGGAATGCTATTGGTGGACCCTTGGATGACCACGATGATAGCGAAGGGATGGAAGTTAATGGAGATGGTGATCACATTCGTGACTGGGCACATGGTCCTCCTTTGCTGAAGTGATTATGTACGAGATCACACTGACTACCCTAAATAAAGCTCATTTGCTTCAGGGGTTCATTGCTTACTGAGGGCCAAATCTCAGTGAGTCCTCTGAGCTACCTTCATGAGGTCTTCTTGTTCCTTTCAGCACCGACACATAACATTACAACACCACGAGTCATATAGGCCTATGACAGACTTGATTTATTTTTCTGCCAGTGTATTAGTACCAATTACTACTGCCTGCTCTGTGTCACATCAAGCTTGTCCTTGGCATGGCAATTCTTTAGTGCTTTAGCAGCTGAAGTGGCTATGCACGGGATCATAAGTAAAGACTGCCTAGAACTTTTGGACAGGCTTGCTGTTGATTGCCATTCTCCAAGTGCTTGGCTACAAAGGCTGAATAATGACATCAGTGTACAGCAGTGTATAAATATAAGTATCAAAATAATCAAGGAAACAATAGACCCAAGTACAGAAAAGAATGTGCTAGTGAGGCCCGTGAGATGGTTCAGTGGCCTAAAGCACCTGCTTAAGAAAGCTTAGGCAACCGCAGGGACCTTGGTTTGATCTCCAGCACCACCCCCAGGGCAGGCTGGGCCGGCCAAAAAAAAAAAAAAAAAAAAAAAAAGAGTGCTAATAACATCCTAAAGAAGTAGAGAAGTAATTTAACAATTGAAAATACTACGTATTACCTCTTTTAAAGAAAATACTGGCTTAAAGCCCGGCGTGGTGGTGCATGCTTGTAATCCCAGCACTTGGAAGGCTGAGACAGGAGGATCAGTGTGAGTTCGAGACCAGCCTGGGCTACAAAAATGAGCTCAGGCCAGCCTGAACTGCATAGCAAGACCCTGTCTCAAAAGACCCCCCCCCCAGATATATATATATATATATATATATATATATATATATATATATATAGAGAGAGAGAGAGAGAGAGAGAGAGAGAGAGAGAGAGAGAGTTAAAAAATTCAAAGGTTTGGCAGAGCAAATTAATAGAGAACAGCAGCAATGCTTTGTCAAAGGGAAGAAAAGATAAAAAGGCACATGATTCATGAACTTACAAAATAGCATACAAAGATGAAATTATGAGTTGCTGTTCAAGAAGGAGAAAGATAAGAGGATAGCAACCTTAAAGAAATAATAGAAAAATTCAAGTTTGGAAATACACAAAGAGGAAGACCAGGTGTCTTTCAAGTAAGGTTATTCCATGAAAGTGAAATTGCCAAAGAGCAAGGATTCTGGAAGCATGAAGAAGCAAATCACATACCAGACAATTCCAGTATGCCTAGCAGCACATCTCAGAAACCTTACAGACAGGGAAAAGTGAAAGAGTCAAATAGCTGAAGGGAAAAAGAAAAAACATGCTAGGTAAGGAATGTATCCAGCATCAGATCATAACATCATAAATACTAAATCATAATCTGTTATACTGAAATTCATTAAATGTTAAATACACTGTGGTCTTTGATCACTGTCATATATATAGTTGCTTTTTCACTTTGATATATAGGAGAGCTTTACAGTAGAAACACCAGTACCATACTATTAAAAGGCATATTTTCCCCTTGAATATTTGAATCATACCATAGTGTTTTGCCCACTAAAGATGTTTCTTGTTTATCTTGTGATATTGTTACTAGCTTAAAGTTGATAGTATGCTTATACTTAAAGGTAGTAGTATGCCTATGATTTAAATAGAATGTTCAGCTTTCACTGTTAGCCATAATACTGGTTAATATATCAGTAGTTTCATGTAATGTATTTTGTATTTTAATCTGTTGAGAAATTTTGTCTTTTTAAAAAATTGTGTCTTATAGTTCAAGTTTGTAGGTTTTAATAAGAAACAGTTTTTAGGGCCAGTGAGACAGCTCAGTGGACTAAGTGAGACTAGGCAGGGGCAGCTATCTGGGTACTACGTGCCAACAGCTCTGTCCCCTGAGGTGTGCTGAGTCCACAGTCGAGACTGGGTGTAGTAGCATGTGCCTATAGTCATACACTGGAGAGGCCAAAAACAAAGATCACTGTTTCTGAGCTTCATAGTGAGGCCCTATACCAAATACATTAAAAAAGGAAAACAGTTTTTAAAGATGTGGTGAACTTCTGACTACTATCTATCCATCTTTCATGGATCCACAGACTACAGCTTTAAGTCATAAATAAGTTTCCTGAAGTATCATACTTTTCTGATCTTTCAAGCTTACTGATGAAAATTTTCAGTAGAATACATTTTTATTTTTATAAACAATGTTTTAAACTTACACTAAAGCAAATAATCTATTTTACTTTGAAATGTATATATGAATTGGATGCTATAACTAGTTTCATTGTGCTAGTGGTCAGTTGGTTACCTCAGTATTCTAGCCAGTATAGTCCAAGGGACCATTTCCCCAAGTATGTTATACTTTATTGTGTTAGGTTTGCATTTTTGTGACTCTCAAAGTTGTTGATGAGGTGGGATGAAAAAACATGTTGTACCCAGTAAAGCTTTCCTTCAGAAATGAAGCAGAGATAAGGACAGAAGTTGAGGGAAATTACCACTAGAAATATTAAAGGATGTTACTTAGTCTGAAAGGAGAGGATGCTAGTAAGAAAAAAGCTGAAGGTATAATATTGACCAAAGAAAGTACATAGAGTAATGACTTGTGTAAGTCATGTCTTCTATAAACGTTAAGAGGTCAAGCGTTGGCAGAGGGTGGGGGTAAAGGACAAAATTGTTACTATATTATTATTATTATTATTATTATTATTATTATTATTGTTATTGTCTTTTTGAGACAGGGTCTCACTATGCAGTTCAGGCTGGCCTTGAGCTCGCTTGTAGCCTAGGCTGGTCTCAAACACCAATCCTCTTGCCTCAGCCTCCCAAGTGCTGGGATTACAGGTGTGCACCACCATGCCCACCCCAAAGTTCTCAGTACAACATAGCCTTTTTTTTTTTTCATATTGGGACTCAAACTCAGGACCTTGTACTTGTCAGGCAGGTACTGTGCCTCTGAGCCATATCCACAGCCCTTAATAACTTACTTTAGCTTTTGGGGACAGGGTATCCTGTTGTTCAGACTGGTCTCAAACTTACTATGAATCTCTGGCTGGCCTTCAACTTGCAGCAATCCTCCTGCCTCAGCCTCCCAAGTGCTAGGATTACAGGTGAGTGCTACCATGCCCCACAAACCTATTAATACAGTTTCCTCCCCTTCTAAGCATCATATTAACCACAAAACAGAAACCTATGTAAGACACTGAAAAATGGCATGAAATTCAAGCACTACTAGGAAAAATAATTTGAATGCACACACGCACACACACATAAAAGAATGAGAAGATCTTGCAATATAACTGGAAAAGAGTGGCATGCATATTTCTGTAATCCTAGCACCTGGGAGCCAGGTACATAGTAAGTGTATGGGTAGGCTGAACTACAGAGTGAGACCTTGTTTCAAACCGAAAGAACTACAAAATGGCCATGATCTTTATCAGTAACTGTTCTAGATATAATTGAGTTAACTCCAAATGAAAGCCATATGTGAAGTAGCTGAATGTATAAAAGAAAAATGGTTCCCCCAGCAGACTCATTTCATTTGCAAAGGCATTCGAAAATACATTCATCCAATATTGTATAATCTAATTCATAAAATAAATATTAATAGATAAAAAGGTAAAAATAGTCTGCACTATCATAATAGGGGACGTTAATACTTTGTTTTCAGCAATGGACAAACAGAAGAAACTGACATTAAAATTATTGAGTGGTGTGTGGTGGTACACATGGGTAATCCAGCACTGGGGAAGCTGAGAGAGGGGATTGCTATGAGTTCAGGGTAGCCTGAGTTACACAGGTCATCCTAAACTACATTGTAAAAACTATTGTAAAGAATTAAAAAAAAAAAAGCCACTGTAGGTCTGTCTTACTCTTCTGTCATTGTTGGGACAAATATCCAACACTCATTCGGGAAGGTTTTTTTTTTGTCTTTTTGAGACAGGGTCTCACTGTGCAGTTCGGGCTGGCCTGAGCTCACTTTTGTAGCCCAGGCTGGTCTCGAACTTGCACCGATCCTCCTGCCTCAGCCTTCCAAGTGCTGGGATTACAGGCATGCGCCACCACGCAGGCTAGGAAGGGTTTATTTAGCTCACAGTTATTGGAGGTTTCGGTCCATACTCAGCTGGCTGCAAGGCAGAGCGACACATGGCAGAGGGGCAACCTTTCATGGTGGCAGCAAAGAGCAAGAGCTAAGGGAGGAGTAGCAGCAGCTCAAGCAGCTAACTTCCTTACATTGAAATGCAAATTATTTGCCCCAAGGGAGGTGCAGCACCTTTGCCCACAATAATCACAAATTCCAGAAGCTGCCACTTGACTGCATGAGGCTTTGGGGGGACACCAATACACAAACCATAACAAGGTCAGATAGACTGAACAGACATCTAATATTTACAGATTATTCACACAACAGGTACAAACATTTTACTTAATTGCACTTGGATCCTCCAGGATGGATTGTGTATTAGGCCACAAAAGTCTTTCCAAATTTAACAGATTGAAAATCTTATGAAATAGCTGCCCACAGTGGTGTGAAGCTAGAAAACAGGAAGAACTTTGAAAACTTTACAAACATATGGAAATTAAGCAGCATGCTTCAGAAGCCCCAAGAATTGATGAAAACATTGAAAAGGAGGTTTAACGTTCTTCAAAATGGGCTGGAAATGTATCCAGTGCTAAATTGCTTATCTAGCATGCACAGGTCCTTAGCTTTGATCTTCAGCACGGCAACATATTTAATAAATTGTTAAAGTTTAAACATGTGAGAAGAATATCAAATACTATTATCTATAGCAACAGCAGTTGGGCGAACAATGTTGGTAGCAATAAATAGCTATATTTGAAAGGAAGGTCTATAATGTTTCACTTTAAGGAGCTAGTAAAACAAGTTGAGAGGAATTAGTATACACAGACAATAAGATGAGAAAAGTAATACAAAAAAATTGTACTGGCTTCTAAGAAATATCTTTAATCACCAAACCAACAAATGACAATCAGATGAAAAAGACAGTACACATATAATATCATGATTGTGCAGTACTACTATGAACAGCCATTTGACTATATAGGATAATCAAGAAATGGACAAATTTCTAGCCATATAGCCTACTATGATTATGATAAAACCTGAACAGACTAATAGTGACTCAAGGAACCAGTAATAAAATTACAGAACAGTGGAGGCCTTCTGGCTTCACTGGTAATTCTATCAAACAATTCCAGTTGTAACCAAAATATTTTTAAAAGAGAACTTAAGCACTGTAACATTTTATAAGTTATTAAAGTTTAAGAACTCATTTTATAAGGCCAACATTACTGTGTTATGAAGACCAGATGACACAACAGAAAGAATATGTGTGGACTGAAATCTGACATGCTGTAGATGCAAAAATCTTCAACTAAAAATTAACAAACAAAAGATTATTGATCATAATATAGAGGGGTTCACCTAGTTGATGCAAGGATGGTGTAAGCTAGGCCAGCGATAGGTCTAGAGATGGAGTGCTATACTGTAACACAAAACTCACTTGTTGATCACAAAGTGTTAATACTGCAATTAAACATGAATATTGAGATTTAGTTTAGGAAAAAAAACAACTATATTAATATCTTCTGTCTGAAGAAAATGTATGTTCCATAGGTTCGCCATCACTAGGCAAAAATACATATGTTATATAAATAGAATGAAGGACCAAAACAATATGGTCATTTTAATACATACAGAAAATGGACTTGACAAAATTGAACACCTGTTAAAAACACCTGTTAATGAAGTTATATAAGGAATGTAACAAAACAGTGAAGGCTATGTATGAAAACTCACAGCTAGTATAGTGACCAGGATAAAATTCAAGGCTTTTGCTCAGATCAGGAATAAGAAAAAGATACATACTTTTACATCTATTCAACATAGTACTAAGAGTCCTGGCCTTAGCAATTAGGCGAGAAAAAAGCATTGACTCAAAATTTAAAAAGAGGTGCGGGGAATATAGTTAAGTGCAAAGGCCCTTGTTCTACTCCCAGCACTGGAAAATAGAAGAAAGTAAAGACAAATATAAAGGCATCCATGTTTATGGGTTGGAAGACTCAAAGCTTGTCAGAATGAGCACAAAATGATCCACTGATTCAGTGCAGCTCCCATCGCAATAACAATGACATTTTTTTTTTTTCTTCTTTTTGAGACGGTCTCACTATGCAGTTCAGGCTGGCCTTGAACTCACTTTTGTAGCCTAGGCTGGTCTCGAACTCACATTGATCCTCCTGCCTGAGCCTCCCGAGTGCTGGGATTACAGGCATGCGCCGCCATACCCGGCGTAACAATGACATTCTTTACAGAAATAGAACAATCATAAAATTTGTCTGAAGCCATCAAGTACCCAAGATAGTCACGGTAATCTTTATAAAAAAAAACAAAAAACAAAACACAAGGATAGAAACATGCTGACTTCAAAATAAACCACAAAGCTGTGGAAAGTACTAGCCTAAAGCAGACAACAATGGAACAAAATAGAGAACCTAAGAATCAATCTGTAAGTTTATTGACATCTTTTTTTTTTTTTTTTCTTCACATGGAACTACAATGCCAGTACCCCATTATTATTATTATTATTATTATTATTATTATTATTATTATTATTTAAAAATATGAGACAGTTGCCTGGGTTGGATTAAGCTTGTGATCCTCCTGCCTCAGCTTCCCAGAATGCTGGGGTTACAGGCATGTACCCAGTGTTGACTGGCTTTTAATTAGGTACATAGCATTAAGGAGACAATATCTACATGAGGAAGAAGACAGTTAAAACTTACTTTTTATGAATTCAAAAAGGAAAATTCAAAAAGTCCTTTTTTTTTGGTGGTAATGGGGATTGAACTCGGGACCTTGCACTTGCCAAGCAAGTGCTTATTCTACTGAGCTATCTCCACAGCCCCCAAGGCCTTTTTTTTTTTTTTAATAGTTTTTTTTTTTTTTTTTTCTTTTTAGCTTTAAAATGAGTTTAGTAAGACTGTTCTCAGGAGGGCTACAACCTTTTAGTTCCTTTTTTTCTTTCGGGACCAGGGTTCAAACTCACGACCTTGTGCTTGCCAGGCAGGCACATGTGCCACGGAGCTATCTGCCCAGCCCTATGACCTTTGACTTGTCATTTAAAAAATGTATGTTTCTTCATGCTTTATAGTACAGGTAATGTCAAAGGATAGAGTTGTAAGCATTTTCCCACCAGAATTCTGATAGTACAGCACAATGTGGCCATATCTGTAATACTAGAATAAAAAGTCTCCTCTGTGTTTCTCTTAAAAAAGTAATGAACAGCAAACAATGGCATAAAAAGACCACTTTTTTCTATTCATTCTGTAGTATTATAGCCAGTATTTTTTACCACCGTATGCCATGATTTTCACTTTATGCACTTTAATAAGTTCTGTTATCTCTCTGAATTTCACGACGTTCAGTACAAAAGCCCACACGTTATCACAGAACCTGTACATGTTTAGAGTTCCTGGAATTGACTATGTTCCTGACCCTCTCAGCCAGTGCAGAATTTATAGCCTTACAGAACTGAAGTAGAACTTGGAGGGCAAGATGTGGGGTGACCTGTTGAGACTGTATGAGCGCACCCAGGCTTTCCTGAAGGCTGTTTCCCAAAGTGTTATTTCTGTATAACTGATATGCCATGGCTCAGGAGAATGAAAGTACCTTTTTCAAGCTTGCATGGTTATTCAGTCCCTGCGGGAGGCGCTTCCCGCTGCGAAGCCCAGTAGTCTCACAGCCAGGGCCCGCATGAGGTGCCGCCCAGAGGACCACTAGCTCAGCCGCCATGGACACCGCAGAGCTGGGGCTGCCACCCGCTATTTTTTTTTAATAGCTTGATATACTATTTATGAAGTTATTAATATGGATAGTCCATTACATAGCATTACAGATGTCTTTCAAAATCTAGCAAAGTATAGCCCACTATCCAGCTCAGCAGAAAGACAAAAAAGTCATTCTCACAGTACATATACTGTGAGCACTCTTATTAGTCCCTTATTTGGACATCAAGGAAAGAGTCAAAAGTCTGAGTCTTCATTTATAGTTGTTCTATAGTCAGAACTCTAGGGGGCTGGCCAAATAGCTCAGGAGATTAAAGCGCCTGCAAGCAGGCCAATCTCCAGGCCTGTCATGCTGGCCTGGCCCCTGTGCCTGCTGAGATGGCAGTTGAGACTGGGCATGGGCATCCCAGCTCTTGGGAGACTAAGCTTGTGGACCACTATGAGTCTGATCTAGTAGTGTGACCCTGAACACCCTTTAGAACCTTCCCTAAAATATAAGAAAAAATAAAAAAGAACTGTGGCTCAGCTTGACTGGTGATGGTGTGTGGTAGGGGAGGAGGAGAGGTACTCTGTGCCTCCTCTGCTACTCAAACTGCCCTGTCCAGTCCTGTGGGAAAATGCCTCACCCTCCCCACAAGGCCAGTAGTGGCCAAACTGGGTGTCAGTTGAACACAAGGGGATTCCAGGAATGTGTGATTTAGTTTATAAAGACTATGTGCCAGGGCTCTAAAAACCCACTTGGTGGCGGTAGTGGCAGTGAAGTGTACACTGTATTTTGGTAAGGGGGCTCTTTCCAAGTCTTTGCTTCCCTCTAGCCTGTAAGAGTCACATCTTCTTGGGGAAAAGTGTAGGTGAAAAACTCCAGTGGTGATTGGTATGAGGCTGTCTGTAGAATGCACTGGACTGGCTACTATGGTTTTTAACCTGTTTCTCTGTCTTTAGTATTGGCAAACTAATTCTTCTTCCCTCCTAAACAGACTATGAAAGATGAAATTTCCTGCTTTCAAAATGAATGATAAAAAAGTTTTCCAATGGATTATACTCAGCTGAAAACAAATACCAAGTGAAAAAAGGTCTTTATATATAAGACTAAAAACTATAAAATTCCCTAAAGAAAACAAGGGGAAAATCTTCATGGCAGCCTCAGCCATAAAGTTTTGGATGCAACCTCCAAAGTAAAAATAGTACTATTAACTTACATCAAACTAAACTGATACTGCATAGCTAGGGAAACAGCAGTCAGGAGACACCCCACAGAATGGGGTAAAGTATTTGCAAACTACATCAGATATCGAGTTTTCAAAATTTCTAAGTATCTGAATAACAATGATGTGCAAAAGACAAGAATATATGTTTCTGTAAAGAAGATACTCTGGGTGGGGCAGGGGAGATAGCTCCGTGGCACAAGCACCTGCCTGGCAAGTGCAAGGTTGTGAGTTTGAACCCTGGTCCTGCCAAAAAAAGAAAGAAAGAAAGCAAGCAAGAAAGAAAGATACTCTGGGGGTCAGAGAGATAGCTCAGCTATATAAGCATCTGCCTAGCAAGTGCAACGTCCCAAGTTTGATCCCTGGTACCACACCAACACACAAAAAGATACTCTGGTTTGGACCTTAAATGTCTCCCCCAGTGTGTATATTAAAGACTTGATTGCTGGCCTCAGGCACAACTGGGAGGCAATAAAACCTTAGGAGCAGGAGTTAGTGAAGGAAGCTAGGTCACTGGGAGAAGCCACAGGAGGGAATGTAGGACCCGGACACCTCTCTCACTTCCCATCTGCCACCACTGCCATGTGCTTCTGCTATGACTTTCTTCCTCTCCAAAGGCCCAGAGTAACAGGACTCAAACTTCTGGGGCTGCCAGCCAAAATTCATCCTTCCTTCTTTTAAGTTATTTATCTTGAGTATTTTGTCACAGCCATGGAAATTTGACTAACACAGAAGGCCTACAAACATGAAATAGATTCATGAGAAAATGTTCAACATCCCTAATTGCCAGGGCAGTGCTGATCAAAATAACCATGACCAAAATAACCAACATAACCTTTCTGTTAGAATGGCATCAAAATGACAAAATACGTCGTGTTAATTAGCATGTGAGAAAAGGCAACTCTTATAAACCTCTTTTTTTTGTCTTTTTGAGACAGACTTTCAATATGCACTTGAGGCTGCCTTTGAACTCCCTATGTAGGCCAGGCTGGCCTGCAGCAATCCTCTTCCCCGAGCCACCTAACTGTGGGGATTGTAGTACACAGTACCATGCTTGGTAATGGAAATGATATTAACAGCGACAGGAAAATGAAAACAATGAGAGAATGAAAGACCATTAGAGAGAGACAGAGAGAGACAGACAGACACACACACACACACACACACACACACAGAGAGAGAGAGAGAGAGAGAGAGAGAGAATATAAATGAATGTGGAATAATGTTCAGCAATAAAAATACTAATCTCCTATCACTTGGACAATGTGGATTAACGTGAAGAATTATGTTAAGTGAATAAGCCAGACAACAAAAGACAAATACTATGTGATCACAGTAGTATATGGGACCAGAAAATGTTGATTTCAACAAGAGTAGAAGAGCGGTCATGAGAGATTTGTGTTGTTAGGCTAGAGGACATCAAAAGATGTATGATTATAGGGAGGAGCAATTTTTTAAAAGAATGTCCAGAATTGGCAAATAAGGATAGAAAGCTGCTAAGTGATTGATGAGGAGTTGGGTGGGGGAGGTAGAGAAATTGGGAAGTAACTACTAATGGCTATGGGGTTTGTTTGTGGTGAAAGAAATGTCCTAGAATTGACTGGAGTGATGGTTGAATGACTCTGAAAGCCACTGTATTTTATACTTCATTAATGCATGTTTGCAGCATGTTACATTTCTTATGTGAAGTTCATTGTTTATGTAATGCATCTTAATTCACTTATTTTCTGTCCACTTCCTGCCTTCTGCTGCTATTGGTATTACAGGTGTGCACCCCCACACTTGACCAAACCTTGTGATACTTAAGCATGTGCCTGATTTATTTCACTTAGCATTTTATTCTCAAGGTGTGTTCATTTTCCTACAAATAAGTTTATATATGTGTAACATTCGAATATAAATGTGTGATATTTTTGTAACATTTGGAATAAAAATTTAATCTTCACATTGAAAAATACTTTGTAGCAGATGTGACGATTTAAAGATTACTTACCCTGAGAATGAAGATTTTATTTTTATGTAAATTTTGTTTTGAGTCAGTCATATATGAATGCCTAGCCAGGAAGGGTGAATCTTAATCAGGAATGTATACTTCTTCCCCTTTTTCACAACAGAATTCATGTTGAGATATGTTGTTTTCTGAGCTATTTCAGTTTTGCCTTGGAATGACAATAGGACGGGCAGCTATCGATTATGTACTTGGAAAATGCATTTCTTTTTTTTTTTTTTTTTTTAATGAAAACTGTCAAACAGTGAATATGGAAAGAGGTTCATATTTCTCATATAAAATCTCCCTCAAGAGCCAGCCAAATAACTCAACAGATTAAAGCACCTGCAAGCAGGTACAGGGGCTGGGGTTTTGATCCCCAGGCCTGCCATGCCAGCCCCACCTCCAGGGCATACTGAGCCAGCAACTGAGACTGGGCATGGTGGCGCACACCCGTAATCCCAGCTCTTGGGAGGCTGTAAACAGGCAGATCACTGTGAGTCTGATCTAGTAGTGAGACCCTGAACCCAAACAAACAAATAAGCAAAACCAAACCAAGACAAAATAAAATCTCCATTTTGAAATGGACACAAATTTCCATTTTTAAAGCCGGTATTTGATGCCACTCGGGAAATCTGGACCCTGGAGATGAACTGCTACTGTGTGAGACTGGTCTGTGGTCTCAGCATTTGTTCTGGCAATGGCTGACTGAGTGTTTGTAAAAGAGGAACCATTCATGCTAAAGCAAGAAAGAACAATAATGCTATATGTACTCACTTTAGATCTCATATGAAAGAACTTTTTAAAGGTGTGGTCAGCTCTCAGAAGAGGATAGCCTAAAGTGGGCACCTAGATTTTTTGTTTTGTGACACCAGGGATTGAACTGAGGAGCTTGCCCTTGCCAGGCAAACACTTATTTCATTGAGCTATCTCCCTAGCTCCAAGTCTCTACATGTCTTAGGGACTAAGATGAAGGAAAGGTAAGGTCATCAGCAGGGGCACAGTCACTGAGATCAAGGTGATTGCAAGTAATAATAGCTGCGGGCCTGGAAGTACCTCTGAGAAAGTTAACTTTAAAATAAGTGCCACATGCTGACTACTCAAAGCCATTTCACAGCAGCATTGGGTTCTATCTGATTGAATGCAATCATTCTACAGATTTTACTCTGACAGAATTTCAAATCAAGAATAGAAAATTAACAATGGTTGATATAACATACCGAATTTATTGTTCAGATTACCAGATATAGGCATGCAAGATTGATCAAATAAGTAAATACTGTCTTCCTTTCAATAAATCTTAATTGTTTTCATTGTCTTTTTAATAAATTTAATAGAATTTAGAGAGAGTATAAAAGTATGGCTCAGTGGTCCAAAGTGCCTGTGGAGGAAGCTTAAGGCCAGCGCTGTGACCGCTCCTCGATCCCTGGCACCACGTGCTGCGCACCCCCACCCAGGGCGGGCAGAGCCAGCCATAACACAAACAAATAAATGAGGTTCAAGAGAAATAAATAAAAAAAATCTTTTTTTTAAAAAATAGATAAGATATTAAAGACAATACACATTTGAAAAAACAAGAGGAAGGATATTCTACTGTGGTTATATCGTACACTACTCTCTTCAGTACAGTTGCTCAGATTGCAGATATTAGCGTACAAAATTGGTCAAAGTAAAAATATTAAACTTTAACTGCTACCTTCAAAACACTAATACAAATTAGTAGCACAATCATCTTAGCTATTGTGTGTATATACTTACATGTTTATTTGTTTAGACTGGCCTTGAACTCACTATATAGCCTGGGCTGATCTCAAACTTGGGGCCTCAGTCTCCCAAGTGCTGGGATTACAGGTATACATCGCTATGACCAGTTGTTTTATTTTATGATATTCACCCAAAGAATCTAATGCAGAAGAAGGCAGGAGACTTGTCCACACACTAAAGACTCAAAAAATCCAGCTGGGGGCCTGGACCCCACAGTAATGTCCTGCATGAGTCCAGCTAAAGACCTTGAACCACAGCAGTGTCCTCCAGAAATCCAGCTGGAGGCCTAGAGCCCTTCACAATGTCTCATGCAAGTCTCAACTCCACACCATCTTTCTCTCCAGTTTTTCTTTCATGCTGTTGGCAACAATCCTCAGGTAGGCCTTCTACACCCAATACCAGGGTGGTTCGTTTCAGATGGGTGTTGCAAATTGCCTATTAGTTAACCCACCACTTTAAGTTTATGTGTGAGTTTATTCTTTATTTTGATTAAAATTTCCATGCTATGCCTTGGTATTATTTTTTATACAATTTTTGGTATTCTATGTGATACTCATTTTCTCAAAAACTTGCACTTAATTCATTGTTTTTTTCCTGTAATCACTATCAAAGTTAATACAGTTAATACTTACAGGATGATCCAGAGAGTAAGTAGAGTTTTTTGCACTATTGATAATTAAATAATAAGGGCAAAAAGTAGGTCCCTTTCTGGTGAGTGCTTTTAGTTGATTTCTACATTTCTCTTTAATTTTTTTTGAAAACACTTTGTGATTGTATTAAAATTTAAGAATTAGCCCAGACATGATGACTCACACCTGTAATCCTAGCACTTGGGAGGCTGAGGCAGGAGGATCAGTATGAGCTCGAGACCAATCTGGGCTACAAAATTGAGCCCAAGACCAGTCTGACTCCATAGTGAGACCCTGTCTCAAAAAAACAAAAACAAAAACAAACACACACACACACACACACACACACACACACACACACAAAATCAGGTACTTTAGACCGCTGAGCTGTTTCACCAGTCCCAAGCTCACATATTTAGTCAACTGCTATTCAACAGGGCGGACAAAGCAACTAAATGGGAAAAATGGTCTTTTCAAAAGTAAAAGATGCTGCTAGGATGCTGGAATCTACATGCAGATGAATAAAGTTGGATTCCCACTAATGTATCACATATAAGAAAATAAGTGAATACAACAACCAAATGTAGAAATAAAATTGCAAACCTTTGAGAAAAAGTATAGGCATAAACCTTTATGATTGCAGTTTACAATAGGTTTTTTTTTTTTTCTTTGTCTTTTTGAGACAAGGTCTCGCTATGCAGTTGAGGCTGGTCCTGCGCTCACTTTTGTAGCCCAGGCTGGTCTCAAACTCGCACCAATCCTCCTGCCTCAGCCTCCCAAGTGCTGGGATTACAGGTGTGAGCCACCACGTCCGGCTTACAATAGGTTTTTAGCTATGAGATCCTCCTCCAAAATAGTAAGGGCTGTTCATGAGAAGTTCCTAGGGTTTGTTGACATCCAGTTGACATTTGACGCCATTGTTGTTACTGAATTTACTATTATAGCCAAGGTAACATGACTGGCAATTTTCTCTCCATGCCAGTACTTGGATTGCCGAGGATAATGATACTGTGGCTTGTTCCCATAGCATGGGGGGTTGGGCCAAGAATTTGCAAATCTTAGCATAAAAACAAAAACAAAAAGTAGAAACATGAAAAGATAAGACAACAAAATGCCTTCAGACACTTCCATCTTCCTCAAAACCAGTTCAGGGGACACTGAGGTCAAGAAAATCAGAAAGTATATGGCACATAGGCCTGAAAAGGCATCAGTGGTGATAAAACAATAAGGTGCTTGGTGAATTTAAAGAAGACAACTAATCAGATAATGACCCTAATGAAACAAATGGTCAACAAGTCTAGAAAGGGTAGTAATAAGCAGTTAGTGGAGCTGAAGAAAGATATAAAACATGAATGTGTAGCATGGAAAAGAGTGGGAGTCCATCAGACTGCAAGCAGAAATCAAAGAAATTAAGTTCATGACTGAACATATAGGTAGGGCAAGCAACCAATGCAAAGACAGAGTATCAGACGTAGAGGTCAATGTTCAATCATCAATTAATGAGAAATACCTTAAAAACAAACAAGAAACATAAACAATGGATTCAGCAGCTACTAGATGACTCAAAAAGGACTAAATGTAAACATAATTAATATTAGTGAAAAACCAGGAAACTACAAAAAGCATATAAAAACCTGTTAGCACAAGTAATAGAAAATTTTAGATGTAAAAATAATTATAGAGATAAATAAAATATAAAGAACTATGAATATTCATGATCAGAAATAAACACAAGGAAAATAGTATAATAACTTATTATTTTATTAGGAGATTTTACTTCATTTTTTAATTTATTTTATGTATTTGGTACAGGGTCTCACTATGTAGCTTGGGCTAGTAGTGATCCCCCCATTTCCAGCCTCCCCAGTGCTAGGATTATAGGTATGTGCCACCACACTGGGTCTCAGTCTTTGTGGTTGGCTCAGGAAACTCAGGGGCTGGGCCGGTGTAGCCTGTGGTGCCTGGGATGGAATCCTGGGTTCTTGCACTTGCCTAAGCAGGTGCTTAGTCTGTTGACCTATCTCACTGGTCCAAGAAATTTTATTTTCATCAAATAAAATAAATTGAAGGACTGATGTTCAAAGTGGAGAGAATAACAGGAAAGCACAGAGATGGGAAGGAATTTTTTTTTTTTTTTTTTCTGACTCAGGCTGCCTTAAGGGCAGGTCAGGTAAGGCATGTGGATATGGGGATCAAACCCTGGTCTCCTGAGCCTAACAACGTTTGCCCAAGCAGGCCCTTAAACAACTAAGCTAAGCTGCAGACCCTCAAGATGGGAAGTAGTAGAAATCACTTTAAAACAAAAGAATTGTATAGTGTTATTAGTAACATTGAATTTTTAGAAAGCTTGATGGGAGAAAGTTATTTCTTTCCTTTTTTCTTTCCCCCTCTCAGTTGGTTTTCTTTTTTCAGACAACATATTATTAAAATGCTCATTTCAACACACCTCCCTATATTATAATCATTAAAATTACCTCTTCATCACTAAAGTTGAAATGCCCTTTTAGCAGAAATAAGATCCTTTTGATGCACTATGAGCTAAATAAATTTGCATCAAAGATTTGATGCCACTGGACAAAATTATGGCCTTGTTATCCCACAAAGAGTGAACAGTGGGAAGGAAAGACTGGTCTTTTTCATCACAACAGGCTCTTTTGGGAGACCAAAGCTGAAGATACAAAGATAGCGAGGCTTAAATTCAAATATGAAGTTCGACTTCTGAGGGGAGAACAGCAAGTCAGACACAGGCCACAGTGATTTCTGCAATTTCCTTCTGAGCATTCATTCACTAGCTCTGAAGTCTCTCCAAACAAGTGTGTGACACTGGTAGTTAACTAGTTTTCACACACAAGTTTAAAGCAGACACCTAGAGTTTTGTACACTTCGAGTTATAATCATCTTTCTAAAATTATACTCGTTTTGGGAGAAGGGGGAGGGATAAAAATTAAGATATGTAATATACATGTACCAATTCTCTATGATGAATATAATCAATTTATATTTTAAATATGTGTTAATAAAAATATTTTTTTCTAACACATTTCAGCTGTTGGAATTTTGTGATCACCAGCAGTACTTTGAGGGAAGAATATATAACTTGAATAAAAATGTTTTTAATAGGTAGGAGTTTATTTCTTATTGATTTTTACCTTTCCACTGGAGCCTTTTGGTCCATGGTCACTACATGAGTTCATGAGAGGAATTTTCCACATCTTCCACCCCAAGATCCACATTTTGATGTTTTAATACCTAGGACCTCATAATGTGATAACATTGGGGGATTTGGAGACAGACTTTTTGTGAGATAATTAATTACAGAGATAGACCCTAATCTAATCTGCCTAGTGTCCATTTGAGAAGAAAAGATTAGCACACAGACACACTCACAAGAATAACCATAGGAAGATCCAGTGAGAAGCTGGCCACCTATAAGAGAAGGAGAAAGGACTTGGAAGAAAGCAATCCCTCCAACATTTTGATCTTGGATGTGTAGCCCCCCACCATGTGGTTCAGGCTGGTCTTAAACTCACTATGTAGCCCAGGCTGGCCTCAAATTAATAGTGATCCTCCTGTCTCATGTTCCAACATTCCTGTCTGTTTTATCTCTGTTTGAGAAATATTTTTGTTCCAATTTTAGTATATGTGCTACTAAAGCGAGCACTGAGAAATATTTTTGTCTTTGCTTAATAATGAAAATTTATGCTATTTATGCATTATTATTGTTAATAAATAGTCTTATAAAAATAAAACCCAATATAGATAGTCTCACATTGCTAGACCTATAACTTTTTTTATTACTGAAGACTGAACCTAGGGCCTGGAGCTTGCTAGTCAAACACTACCACTGAACTATAGAGGACCAACTGGGTGACCCTCCTGGAGGAGGAGCAGTTGTCTCCATTTTGGCTGAGCCTGACCCTATTTCCATGACCCTACACATCTGGGTAGGACTTTTCCTTATCCTTTCAATTGGCTTAAAGCAATGTGTATTATCTAGCAGAGGTGCTGGTAGTAGTCTTCCCAGGAAGCCCCACTTGCTGCTCCCTAGAATGAGCCAGGTCAAGACAGGATGAAGAACCAATGCGCTTCTCTGTATATTGCAGAGGTGAATGCAGGCCTTGCACTTAGCCCAGCTACAGCACTCATCTGCTCCCTGCCATTCTCACAGTCACTCATCCTTAAGCCTCTTCCTTCTTCATGAATTAATAAAATCTAGGTCCAGCCTTGGTTGGAGGCCTTTATTTTGGGCAGTCATCATTGTGGCTGAACTCTAGACCTCTGGGCTCCCCATAGCTACCCACATGACTTCGTGTCTTTATTCTTACCATGGATTGCACTGGGTCTTTTAGGGATCCACTGGTCTCTCAGTGTGATCTGTTTTACCCAGGCAGAAATGGTGGCAGGAATGAGGAAAAGTTAGAGAAGAAGACAAGAGCTGGGTCAGGACGTGGTTCATCTGCCTGGTTGGTGAGAGCAACAGTATGGGCATTTACTTAGAGCTTTGCCAAGTTGGCAACATGTGACACAAGGTTGCCTAGTGACTAGTAGCTGGCATTAACCAGTCAGGATGCTTAAGACTGAGGTAGCTTGACTACTTTAGGCACTGTGGCCTAGTCTCGCTTTCACACATTTGACCAATTTTCAGTTTCTGTAGCTCCCAACAGGGTGTGGTAGATTGGAATGAAATTGATGGGATTTTATCCATGATATTACAAATATAAATTTCCAAGACTGAGATGAGGACTAGTAAGCACATTCTATACTGAACTATATCTTTGTCCTTTTATTATTTTTATTTTTATTTTAAGGAAGGGTCTTGCTAAGTTGCTGTCTTAGTTATTTTTCTTGTTGTTGAGACAAAATACTTGATACCTAAAGTTAAGTGAAGAAAGCTTTATTTGGCAGATGGCTCCAATGAAGGGTGGCATGGATGACTGCACTGCAAAGGAGAAATAGTTCACTGTGGTCAGGTAGCAAAACAAGTAAAGTGGGGGACCACAGTTCTTTCTATCCCTTATATCGTATGCAGGATACTTTGGTGGTAACACTCATGCCCTTAACCCTAGTGCCCTTGATCCTACCACTGCATCATGAATCAGTCCCTGTGTTACACATCCTAGATCCAGAGACAGCTCAGGAAAAACCTCACTTACGACTACATGAGGCTTTGGGGGCACATCTAAACACAAGTCATAACAGTTTGCTCAAGCTGGTCTTGAACTTTTGATCTTCCTGTGTCAGCTACCCAAGTACCTGGGATTATAGCTATATGCTACCATGCCCAACTATATGTAGAAATATGTTAAAGAAAAATTTAATAAAGTAATATATTTATGTACCATAAATTCCATTTAGTTTTCTAAAAAAGACTACATACATAGTATTTGTCTCATATGTAATTTCACAAATAAATTGTTTTTTCTCAAATTTGGCAGATATTTTGCATGTGTCAATTAAATGTCAGCATAGTAATGCAGCACTAAGCAAGGCCATGGACAAAGTTACAATCCTGAATTATAAGTAGAAGGTAGCAATAAAGCGTACTTTAATTCCCAGGCTGGTTATGCAGCTCTATGTCCTGTTATGGCCAAGCTGTGTGGCTTTGAGAAATTCATGCAACTGCTCTGGGCTTGTTTCCTTTTTTGCAAAATGAAGAGGTGCAAGCATACCTCTAAAATCTTTTCCTGTCCAAAAAGTAGTGATATTGGGTCAGAGAGGGAGGGGCATAACTGGGGAAACAAAGCAGTCATTGTCAGGATTTTGACATAAAATTTACAAATACCATACAAGTCTATAAAATACTCATATAAACTAGGTCTTGCTGTGGGATCTTGGTCGGCTACCATCAGGTATCTTTCTCAGCAGGATTTTACTACAGTTTTACACTGCTGTAGAAAAGAGTGGGGCAGAGTGGGGCAGGGCAGGAAAACAGGAGGAGTGGGCATTCATCCCCTGCTAACTCTTACCTAAGTTTTAAAGACAAGAAGTAGAGCACCTTTCTAAATTGGTGTTCCTTCCTGGTTGATTCATTCCCATACAACTAATTCAGAGAATAACATACACAACACTTCATATCCAGTTGTTACATGTGCATGTCATCTTAAAAATATTTATTTCTTATTTTACTTGAGTTTAACTGTATAAAATGGTATCACGTGGAAGCTAACATTTTGGAATGTGCGCTTTCCCCTTAATAGTATATAAGCAAGATAGATTCACATAGATGGTGTCGTGATATTATTGGGTCATATGAGTAGGTGTTAAACACACATATGCTAGAATTAGAGCACTGCATGAGCAGAAAATGTCCCCAATCATATACTTTAAAGCTTTAGTGGCAGGTAGCTAGCCATGAGCTGCTTTTAGTCTAACACAGCATAATAAAAGAAAATGAAATAGTTTTTGTAAAATTATCACATCAATGAATTTCTAGATAGATCCTATCTTTTTTTTCAAAGGAGCAAATAATTTATTTTATTTCCTGTCAGACAAAATAATTCTGCCCCACAGAACAGCATTCCTAGATCGTTTATTTTTAGTAACAGTATGAAAGGATATAGCCACTAGATGGCTGCCTTTCTTTTAAGTTGTGTAATTTTCTTGGCAAGGATTCTACTTTTGAGTAAATACGTCCTTTGAATGGCTTATTTATTTTTACTAAAATTGCTTTCATGACAGTTATTCAAACCTACAACCATTTCATACAGCTAGGTTGGCATTTTAAAAGGGACAAGTGAAACAAAGCAAATGTCACTGTAAATAAATGGGAAGTTAGGGTGAGCCGCAAATGGCTAGCAGCTTTCTGTACGTGATTTACTGCCTAATATTTTACAATATGTAAGCAATGCTCAGTGCCAGTGTTTCGAGATGGAAAAGCCCTGGATTTGGGGTCTAGACCCTGACATTCATTGATTTTGCTGTTATGCCATTCATTAATTTCCCTCCTTATTTCACTCGGACACAGCCATTCCTCCTCACTGCACTCTTGTGCTTTAGTTAGAGCTGACTCATGGCCTTTGGGGCCTGGCTACTCAGAGAATTCTCCCCCTCTGGCTGCAGGGATGGGTTAAAGAATGAATTAATGGCTCTAGCCACATCAATAATAACTAATTTCTAGAACTGTTTTGGTGGGAGGCCTGTGGTACCTGCAAGGCCTCTGTTTACTCACTGTCCAGAGATAATCCCCTGCTAATATTTATAATTAGGTATTTATGCCTCCATGTTTTCTACATAAATGTTTATAAAGATATAGCTATATTTTATTATTTTGATTAAAGGTTTGCATTTGCCATATTGTATTTTCTCCTAGCACTTCTATGCTTTCACATCATAATTTTTAAAGTCAGTACCACAGTCCGTTCTGTACTCCAAGTTGTCCCCTTCTTTTCTTGGCTTCCCTTTCTGTCATCACCACATCAAGACTGCTTGTACACGGTTTATCTGTCTGTCAGAACGCACCCAGGAGCAACAATAGAACTGAACACTCCCCGTAGTCCTAAATTACTCTAAGAAATTCCCCTTGGTCTTTCTAACACATTTTGTTTCAGGAAGGACTAACTCAAATTGCAGTAAGTCTGGGGACAAAACATGCCAAATGAGAGTCACACAGGGATCAAACATTTACAGCCACTTGAGCTGAACCTGTTCACAGACACCATGCTGGTGCCTCACTAGCCCGGCATCCTTCCCGTGCTGCCTGCTGCTGCAGGATGGCGGTGGGAGCAGGCCACACCTTCTGTGGGTCAGGACAGAGGTTCACTTTTCAGGTCCTTTCTCTATTGTCCTGAGTAACTCACTTCGAGCACCTATATGTATGAGTGAATTTTGTGTTGGATAGTGTGGTAAATTTTGAACTGTTTTACAGAATCAAAATTGGAAAACCTCTCGTGGGGAATGTGTTTGCATAAAGATTACAAAAATATTTAATAAGCAAAATTCAGGAGTTGACATTTTGATTCTTCAGTGCTCCCTATTAATGGAAACAGTTTTGTAATGTTCATTTCCAGGTTTTTATTTTTATTGCAGTGTCAGGTGGAGTCATCAACATTTTTCAGTTGTTTACCAGTCCATCACTGCGGTTGTCTGATTTTTTCCCCTCAGCTACATTTCTTCATTTTTAAACGGAAAAAAATCAACCCTCTAGGAGCAGACCATCATGTCCACTGAAATTCATGTGGACGACACACTTACCTGTGTGTCTCTATTTCTGAGGTCTCTGTTTCCAGTTGAATTTTATTCATGTGCAGGCAGAACTTGGAATAGTTACAGAACAAAAATTCACTTTTTTTTTTCTCTTGAGAACAGGAAGCAACCATTTTTCAAATAGTTAATTTTGTATGTCTAAAGTAATCACACATTTCCTCAACAAAATGTAGGACCATTAAGAAGGTTTTGAGTCAAACCAATCTGACACTTACTTAATGAGCTTCTACTCTGCAGAAGCTTGTACAGTGTGATGCAATATGCATATGGCATGCTTTGATCATCCTCACTTCTCTATTTTTGATCATTTTCTCCTTTGCTTTTCTCTCTCTCACTCTCTGGTCCTCTGCCTTTTCTCTAATAGTCTCCCATTCATATTTATGGAATCTTTAAATATATATTTTTTATATTTCACAGACCACTTATCCACTGATTTGCTTAAAATAATGGCTTCTAGTTCCATCTGTTTCCTTGAAAATGACATGTTTTCATTATGGCTGAATAAAACTCATGTATATATGAATATATATTACATTTTATTTACTTATTAATCTGATGATGGGTATCTAGGCTGTTTTCATAGCTTAGCTATTGGGAAGTATAGTATAATATACATGGGTATGCAAGTATCTTAAAAAGAAATTTTTAAATTGAGGGTTTAGGGAAACATTCATTTGAAAATTATAAGACTAAGGCTGGAACGTTCAAAAATGGATGACCAGTGTGCTCAGATAAATGGTCTGATGTCCTACTAGGATGGACCAAACTTTTCTTTGTTTTGCAAGCTGTGCTTGATTCTCCTCCTCATAAGTAAAGTACCTGTGTGCCTTTATCTGACTTAAGGATTATGATTCATTTAGTTAAGGAAGACTGGCTGAGGGCCTCTGATAGCTGAAGTAATTTACTACCAACACTGGCAGAGGAAATAAGTCAAGTAGGAGAAGAAGGAATGCAAACCCATGTCCAGTGCATTTTGTTGCCTAGATTTTCTCTAGGACATTTATAAATGAATGTAACATTAGGTGTTCCTGAGAGTTGGCTGGTTGAACAGTAGATCTGAGTGTACAATCAGGGCTCCATATCAGCGGGTTCAACCAACATTGGATAAACAATATTTCAAAAAAATTTTCATCTGTATTGAATGTCCCAGACTTTTTCCTGTCATTTCCTAAACAATATAGTGTAACAATTGTTGACATAGTTGATATTAGGTGTTACGAGTCATCTAGACATGATTCAAAGGATATAGATAGAAGCATACAGGTTACATGGAAATACTATACCATTTTACATAGGGGACTTGAGCACCTGTAGATTTGGATGTCCTTGAGATCCCAGAATCCTGTGAATACCAAAGAGTGAGTGAGTTCCATTAGCTCCCTTTTCCTTTTGAAAAATATAGGAGAGTCATAAAACTTATAAAGTCATAGCCTTCTGTTGACTTCTAAAGTGGTGTTATGTTCAAAAGAATCAACTCGATGCAGCCAAAACAGCTGGAAAAATATCTGAACTGTATTTGAATTTTTTTAAGGTATTTGGTACAGGGTCTCACTACAAAGCTTGGACTAGTAGTGATCCTCCTGCTTTTAGCCTTCCCAGTGCTGGGGTTAGAAGCATGTGCCTCCATGCCTAGTCTCACTGGCCAGTTCAGCATGCCAGGGGGCTGGTCAGCCTGGCACTGGGGGATCAAACCCTGGTCCCTGAACTTGCCTAAGCAGGTCCTTAGTGATCTGAGCTATCTCACTGGTCCTGCATTTTAATTTCTAAAGCTATTCAAAGCTAACAGTTTCAAGCAATATTTTTATAAAATCCTTCTTTTTCAAACTTTGCCATCTGAAGTCCATACACAATAAAACTATTTATGGGCCTCTTCCTCAAGGCAAAAACAATCAGCTTCTGTTTCCACTAGTTCAGCCCGGCCTTCCTGCTGCTGGCCTTTTCCATCAGAGACTGCAGGATTAGGCCAGACTGTGCACCAGTTCCCAGGTAGCAATCTTCCTAAAGAGGGCACATCTTTGTTTTCATTTCTGTTCTCTTTTCTCAGTTCAGCAATGCAGGAGCATGGTCTTCCATCTTTGTGATCTGGTGGTCTTGCAGAGCCCTCCCAGAAAATGTCGAGACACTTTTGTTCTGTTAAGCCACCAGTCCACAGTGGAGAATATTCAGCTCTTCTCAGGTGGTGGCGGTGGTGTTGTGATGTTGAGGTGCCACATTCATTCCTGCGGGGCTGGGTACTCTGCCAATAGATGCTAGCTGCGGAGTGGTGTTCTGCTGGGAGGTACCCCAGGTGCTATGGGAGAGAAGGCAACTAGAGTGAGGGCCACTGTCTGCTCATTTCATTTGAATTTCACCAAGGAAAGGTGTAGGGAGAAGGAAGGGATCCCAGACCAAGGGCACAGGGATCTGCTTCTATCCTCCGAGTCCTGCGCATACCACTTGGCCCTATCACGGGCAAGCGCGGTCCTAGGGATCTCTAGGACCTTCCTGCTCTGTGACACGGGGTGGCAGCAGAGATCCAGCTGACTGTGCTGCCTGAAGCAATCACAGGAAGCGCGGGCGTGTCTTGGGTATCTGTTGTTCTAATCCAGATTAACAGGCCAACTCTTGTGGGTTCTTCCTCTCAGGAGGAGATGCCTTATGAGTTGGAGCAGTTGGAGGGAACGTGGCTCAAAAGTGCTCCATGAGATACTTTTTCTGTTTGGAAATTTTAGAGTTATGACTAACTTAGCAGAGACAAAGATTTGCGCTTACTTGTTACTGGGAAAAATAATCTAATAAAAAAGCTTTCAAGATTAAGTAATTTTCAAGTCATTTGACTGAGATAATTTCCATGTGCCTCCGCACTGTGATGCTAAACTGTCTGGCTGTGTAACTCATGTTCTAAACCCAGGTATTGTTAAAAAGGCCTTAGAAAATTGTCTTCAATTGCACACAACTCCAATTAACACACAGTTTCCTTTGTGAGAATTGCAGTAAAATATTTTATTTTACTATGTGAAATTGGCTATGTTATTGATATAATTCAAACTTTAATTTCTCTTTGAATGCTCTATTTCCTTTTGTTTATTCTTTTAAAACACAGTGTAAAGTGTTAAGCTATTTTCTATTATTTAGGAATGGATTAACCAATTTTTCAAATAAAGTACACATAAGACTAAGCTGACCTCTAAGAAGCAGTCATTTTATCTGTGGAAATCATTTCCTAGGAGGTGGTTGCTATTATCGTGGCTTAGGGTACAATAACAAGATACCAAACACTGCTGACTTTTTAAAGAACACGTTCTTGTTGCTCACAGTTCTGGAAGCTGGAAGCCTGTGGTCACAGTTCCAGCAGACTCCATTCATGGTGCGGTTGCTTTCTTATTTGCAGATGGAGATGACCACATCTTTGCTATAGCCTCACAGGCCAGAGAGTGAGAGGGAGGGAGAAAAGGGGAGTCAGCAATAGATGAGGAGGAGGGGAGGAAGAGGAAAGGCAGTGGGGGAATACTTGTATTCTTATTAGAACATTAATCCCAACATTAGGGCCCCCTCTCACAAACTCAGCTAACTTTAATTATGTCCCAAAGGCCCATTTCCAAATATCATCAACTAGGGGGTGGATGAGAACATATTCAGTCCATAGGAAAGGGAGACACTGAAGTGTCCACTCTCATTTCATAAGCTGAGTTGTGATTCCTCAAATTCATATGTGGAAATCCTAACACATAGGAGCTGAGAATGAGGCTAACTGGAGAAAGGCTCCTTGAAAAGGCAATTAGGATAACAGACATGGTTAGTATGGGCCCTGATCCAATCCAGTCAGTGTTCTTAGCAGCCAACAGCATTAGAGCAGAGTGCACAGAGGAATGACTGTGTGAGGACACAGCAAGACAGCCAAGCAGAGAATCCTCAGGAGAAACGTACCCTGGGAACACCTTTGTCTGGGACTGTTAGCCTCAAAAATGGCGATCAGTTAGTTTTGGTTGTTTGATGTCCAGTCTGTGGTGCTTTGTTAGCACCATGCAGAGGAAATTTTTTTTTTTTGAGCCCATGAAGAAATCATGTGAAGATGTAAAACTATAAATGGGGTGGAAGGGAGAGCCAGGGCCCTCCAACTATTCTGCAGCACTCTTAACTTGCAGAGGCTTGAGATCTGCTTCCAGGCAGATGGAAAGCTGGCTGGAAGCCAGGAGGATTTTCTTACATGGATGCAGGCAACACAGATCACCTGTGTGGGTGTTATAAGCAAAGTGTACCACAAATGTGAGATACAGCTCATCTGTCCAGGATAGCTGAAGGGTGAATCCAGGGCACATCTTAGCACAGGGAAGGTAACATGATGTGGGGCCATGAGGAGCAGGAACTGGAGTTGTGGTGCAGTCAGAAGGTGAGCTGCATGTAAGCAGGGGAGTATGGAGGGACCAGAAGGTAAAACAGGATGAGAACTAGAGAAACAAAAGTGCGCAGGACAGAAAGCAGCAGCACACAGAGCCGTGTCTTGGGCTTGTTTCCAGAGGATAGTGTTTTAGTGTGTACATGAAATTCACTGACTCAAAAGTGTCAGGTCCGACCTTGGTCCCTCTTGTGGGTCTTGTCTGCATTGCAACACTATTGGAGTTAAAGCTCTCTGAGCCTCCAAGTACATAGGTCTCCAGTTTTCAGGACATCGCTATAGGTCCATGGCCTGAGCTCAAGGCTCTCATCTCTCTGATGATGCAACTGATTGGTGTCCTCTCCCCTCTGATCATTAACTGATGCTTGCAAGCCTTAAAAAACAAAACCAACCAACACTAGCAACATATCCAGAGTACTTACAGTGTACCAGGTGCTTCTCTATGGGCTGGATGTGTGTATGAGAATAAGATATCACTAATCAACCACAAACATTTTATTCATTTAGAGGGTGGAGACTTTAGAAGTTGGTTATCCAGGGGACCTTTATGGATTACTAGTGCTTAAAATCCCCTGCCTTATGGAAACCAGAATGGACTAGATCACGACTTGTATCTGAACCACAGCTGGCTGTCCTGAGTCTGTTCACACAGGGCATTCTGACCTAAGGAGGGGAACACTTAGTACTTACCACTCTCTGTCCTCTGTAACCCGTACCACTTTCTATTGTATGTGTATATTTTATTGATAATTTTTTTCATTGGGTTAGAATCTCCTTAAAGTTTGGGAAAGAAGCTATCTTGTTCACTTCTTAGAGCACCTTGCATGTAACAAATGACTTTTGGATATTGCATAAACAATGAAAGAGCCAAATATAAGAATTTTTTTGCCATGAAATCTGGGCGAGGGAGCACCCCGGCTGTGTAATTTCTGCTTCTACCCAGGCTTCGGGCATGTGTGAAGATAAATGAGGATGAACATGTTGGCATTAAAAGAAGTTAAGATGTGCTAAGTCGCACCAAGTGGAAGATGTTTGGGTAGTGAAACTGTAATTTAGGAATTTTCATTTTGCTGTTACTCTGTATTGCATTCTTGTCACTAAGAAGAAGAAAGGGACACAGAAGGGCTGAAGGGCTGGTGGAGAGCGATTGCACTGGGGTTGGATGGCAGCGAAGGGCTGAGAGAACGGGCTGCAGAACAAGGAGAGATTCACAAGCCATTCCTTGCCCAGGATGTAAGGGGCCAGGAAACACCTACAGCTCCATGTGTCCACAGGAGAGCACTCCAGTCCTGCTTCCGTGAAGGCAGGCAGGCAGTTCATGGCTCAGTATGAGCAAACCTGCTGGGTTTTCCCAACACGAGTTGTAGCTAATAACTGGGGGAAGGATAGAGGGCTGGGGGGAGGAGGACAGGGGCCATAAGGGAGACACAGCATCATAAAGACCTTTAAATAAACAGAACAAATAGATACCTGGTGGAAGAAAGATCCTGAAGGGAGGTAAGTAGTGTCAAGTGTCAGTCTGATCTGTTGCACAGTTTGTATCAAGTCGTGAAAAAGTAAGCTGTCTTAATAAGATTTCCCACCTCTAACACTTGAATGACATATACAGGGTTAGGTCTATTTTTGAGATACGATAAATTGGGGCCCGGCAGGATGGCTCAGTGGTCTAAAGCGCCTGCTTAGGAAAGCTTGGGTGGCTGCAGGGACCGCAGTTCAATCTCCGGCACCACATGCTGCAACGGCCCTGCCCTCAGGGTAGGCTGAGCCGGCCATAAAAATAAATAAACAAACAAAAGTTCTGAAATGAGATACTATAAAACATTTGCATTATATTCATGTATTCATCCAGTCAATAAATATTCTTTTGGGGCATGGAGTGGGGTTGGGCCATGCAGTGGGCTCTGAGAGTCCAGACAAAAATAAGTTGGCTTCAGAGCAGCTCTCACATGGGCAGGCGCTGCAGGGGCACTTGGTAAGGTGTAACAGCTAGGAAAGTTTGCTGCTGCCAAGTGCTGTGGGAGCCCAGGGAAGGGTTCATTAGGGCCCTGAGAGCTCAAAGCTGAAAGTCCTGTGAAGGTGGGAATGACAGTGACCTTCCCAGTCATGTTGTGAACTGTCTTTCAAGCAGTGATGATGACTCCTAACTGCTCTTTCCCAGAAAGCTAACTGTATACCATGCCACAAGAAGAATCAGGGACAGGGTCATATTTTATTTATTTATTTATTTATTTATTTATTTTTTCTTGTTTAAGAACTTTTGTTTGTTTGTTTATTTATTTTTATGGCTGGCTCAGCCTGCCCTGAGGGCAGGGCTGGCGCAGCATGTGGTGCCAGGGATTGAACCGCGGTCCCTGCAGCCGCCTAAGCTCTCCTAAGCAGACGCTTTAGACCACTGACCCATCCTGCCGGGCCCTGAGGTCACATTTTAGTGACTGTCAGAGCAATACTTGTTCAGTGCCATAGCCACTCACCTAACATCTGAACTATCCTGAATGTGCTCCTTATTCAGCTATTACGTGGCAAGCTTTAGACAAGGATTTGAGTAAAATTTTCAATATATAAGCACAGGTGAACTCATATAGTAATTTTGAAAATATTGGCCTTGAAATCTGAAATGTGATAATGCTTTCTTCTCCTTTTCTTCCTTTTGTGTGGCCCTGAGCATTGAATGCAAGGCCTTCCTGGTGAGCTATATCCCTACCCCTTTTTTTTTGTTTTTATGTTTTGAGACATGGTCTTACTAATTCGTGAAGTTGTTCCATTGGACTGGAATTCACAGTCCACCTTAGCCTCCCAGAGTGCTGCTTTGCACTGTAAAAGATCCCCAGTTGCAGATAATTAATTACATGACATCTAACTAGAGGGAGAAAGGTGCAGACCTCCCCTCACTGGAGCATTGCTGAGCTGCACTGAATCCATTCTGCAAACTCTTTGCTTCCCCAAGATAATTCACTTGCCTCTGAGTATGTTTTTTTTTTTTTTTTTCCTAGAATTTCTGTCACTTAGACTCCACTTTCCAGAATGGCCCCTAGAAAGTCTGTAGAACAAAAAGGTGAAAAAAAGGTAAAGTAACGGAGTATCTCCTATCATTCTTCTTTTCCAAGGATCTTCCATCGTTCTGAGTCCTAAATTATTTTGATAATGAGAATGTTGCTTTTGAATAATAACAATAGGGTACAAGGAAACCTTTGACAAAAGTGAAGGTGCAGCCACAGCTGTGATAAACTGAGCCAGACACCACCAGAGTGGGAATTAAAGAAGACTAGAGCAGAATGTGGACAGTGTCTTCATTGGGCCGGCAGTCACACGACAGGACCTCTAGAAAGGTGACTGATTACCTCACCATCTTTCTGCTAGTAACTGATTTGCCCTCATCCTTCTAGCCCATAAAAAGAATAGTAACACACCAAATGCAACACATTATAAAATAATACCCTAGAGAGATGCTGAGATATATCTTATTGAGTTTTATTAAAAATAAGTATATTAACTGAAGTAGTCTTTAACAGATGCAAAGTCTCAATCTCCTTTAGGACCCAGAGAAGTAAACTGTATTAGGATATTATTTATATTTTTTATGGATATTCATTCTCAGATTAGATGAAGGTTTAAAAAATTTTTTTTTCCCAGGAATCAAACTCAGGATCTTGCACTTGCCAAGCAGACACTGTACCACTGAGCTACATCAGGCCTTAGAAAAAGTTTTTGGAAACTTATTTTGTTAAAGGTTCAAAATTTCCTCAACAATCATTTTGCCTCCCATCCTAAGAGTAGCTTAAGGGTACAGATAGAAGACTTAAAACTCTGGCCATGAAGATTTGGCAGTAGGAAACAGAACACTTTTTTCCCTGTGATGTCAGGATTTTAAACATGAAATGAATGCTTGTGAGCAGTGTGTAATATACTCGAGCAGGCACAGCCAACATTTCGATAATTGCCCATTGCTCACAGATGTAATTTGTAACAATGGGGTGTCTCTAACCCCTCCCAGACAATGCTGGGAATGTGAATAAATTGGTGGTTAGCACTAGTTTACTGCAATCTATGGTTCTTTCTTCAAAAAATATTTTTGTAAGGTTTTTATAGATGCTTGAAATTGATTTACCCAGTTAGTTCATCATGAAAATCTCAAGAATTGTTCAACCTTCAAAAATCTTGGAATCGGGGGTTGGGAGTATAGCTCAGTACTTATTGTACAAGTACAAGGCAAGTACAAGGGCCTGAGTTACAAAAAAAAAAAAAAAAAAAAAAATCTTGGAAGCTCCTAAAATTAGCTGTGAATTTTCTTTTTGTGTGTACATATTCATTTTTTTTCCTGAGAAGAAATTCCAAAGTCTTTAATCACCTTTACTATTATCAAAAATTCATGCCATAAGGACTCAGGGGAATGTATGGCCAACAACAAACAAGGGGTTCTGTTGGATTCCAAATAGCAAAGAAGAGGAAAACTGATCTAAAGTGGATTGCAGCTCTCTCCAGTCCCCACATACACAGAGGACCAGAACAACAATGACAACAGTGAGTACAGTTTTACCTGCTGGTGGCTGGAGCTCTAGAAAGCTGTTATGAGGTGTTGTGTTGAAAGAATTTGTGCATCCAAGAGACTTTGCTGCTTTGTTGGAGAGGGAAATTGAGAGCCGACCCACTCACAGACACAGCTCATCCACAGAACGACAGTCTTGGTGAGAAGGGGTGAGCGAGTTCTCCATGTGTACCCAGACCCTGGAAATTCCAGCACAGGACAATCCAGCTACTCCTGCCTCCATTACACAGGTACTGCTTAGCTCTTTACTATATTCAAATCTGGCTATTATGGAAATGGATAAGAAATATTAGAAGTACTTCAAAAGAGAATGGGAATATAAAATCAGAATTGAATCAGGATACTGAAAGGGGCTTACTGAAGAACAACAAAAATCATAGACATATTTAACAAATCTCAAACCAATCATAAATCTATGTCTGTATGACTTCCATGTGTATCAGGCAAGATTTAGAAACCATTCTTTAAATCCTGTCCTGCCCATGCAATTATACTTTGCATGTATTGTGCTTTGGTTCTAACTCTGAGGCTACATCTTGCCGTTGTATTAGAAACAATGCCTCCATTACACTGGTTTGCTTTAACGGTGATCTTCAAGGAGCCTGGAGGACATGGGAGTGGATTAATGGATGGTCTGATGCACTGCAGTTCTCTTCTGCCGCTTTTCTCCAACTGTAAAGATCATCATAATAACTTGTTATCTTTCATTATCTAATGTAAATATGCTTTAAAACACCTATATTCTTAGCTGGTATGGTTTCTGGAATAATGAGTATCACCATTTTTCTCTTTCATAGAAAAGTGTTTCCTTAACCCCATTTTACAGCCTAAGTCCTTTACCAGATTTACACTCTCATCAACTGAAAGTCTTCTTTTGCATATTTTTTCATCATCTGCTTTTTCAGGCTGGTGAATTTTAATCCTAGTTGCTGATTATTGCAAGCCCTTCTTCTTCTCTTGGTTGTTTTACCTCTGGCCCCTGCTGCTCTGCTCTGGGTCTCATGGGACAGAGCATGCAGAAATTCCTGGGATTTTCCCATCACTCACCCTGTTCTCTGACCCTGATTGGAAAGTCCCAAGACTTGGGGTAGACCTTGGCCACCATGACAAGGTGATTGCTAGGGATAAACCTTTCTCAGGTTACCCCCGAGCTCAGGAGTTTATGGCTACATGGTTTTCCTAGTTGTCATCTACCTTTAGCATTGTCTCATTCATTTTAAAGTAGTCTCTTTCTTTGGCATGAGTATCTGGACAACCTTTGTACTTCACGTGGTTCTGCTGAGTGAGAATAGCATGCGACAGGTTCCATTCTCTAAAATTCAGCTGCAAGCCACAGAAATGGGGTCATTGATACATAAAACGATTGAAGAGTGAAAAGAAAGCCAAAGATCAGTGAATTTAGTGTGTGAAAACCCAAACTCCAGTGTGACTGCATGATGAGACAGGGTTATAGAAGAAGTAGTTACAGGTAAGTGAGGTCAGAAAAGTGATTCCCTTATTCGAAAGGACTGATGTCATTATAGAAGCGGAAGCTGTCCTTCTTTCTCTTTCTCTCACATGAGGACATGAGCCAGGAAAAAGACCCCCAGCAAAAACCAAGCAAGATGATTTGCTCTTGGACATTCAGCCTCCAAAAGTGTTGTTAAGCAACCTAACCTTTTGTTTTGCTATGGTGATCCTCTGTTTCCCCAGATCAAAGCCAAGAACCTCATTGTAGGGGGTGGGACAACCTTTCTCAACTTGGTTACCATCTAGGTGAACACTCTACAAAACTCCTATACCTTCTGGAAGTAAGGTGGCCCAGATGACCTGACTCAGCAAGACATCACATTAAACTCATCTCACTTTTTTTTTTTTTTTTTTTTTGCTTACTCTCTCATTTTGCTTTTTATTTATTTTATTTTTTTCCATTCTTGGGAATCTAGCTCTGAGACTGTACATGATAAATGTTTTTGCTTAATATTTTGCTCACGTAAAACAATCACTGATTGGAATGGTGAAGATGCCCAGTTATATTTTAACTTCAGAACAACAGTGAGTAATACTTTAATATAAGGATAACCCATACATTGCATGAGACATAAAAACTTAAAAGAATTTTAATTGTTTATCTGAAATTTACATTTAACTTTGCATTCTCTGTGACTATTGTACAATTTTTGTTCTTGTTTTTATTTCTGCCTGGGCAGTCCTAGAGATTGAACCCAGAGTCTTCACAGACAGCTACATCTCCAGCATTTTCAATTTATTTATTTAAAAGAAAGTCTCATGAGGTCACTAAGTTGCTCAAGTTGGCCTCTGACTTGCCATCTCTCAGCCCCAGGGCTTGGATTACAGATACTCACCACCATGCCCAGCTAACATTACAGATTTAAATACAATGCCACCAACTTTGGTGATATTTGGATGACTTTATCTCCAGCTCCCAGCTGTGCCTGAACATCCTCTGTAAAACTTTTTCAGGTTCAACCCAGCAATCAGACATGGCATGTGAGTGAGACCACCCTGGGCCTGCCAGACACTCATTGGGTCCAGAAACAAGGCCCAGCATACCCAGTGCGGAAAACTGCTGCAGAACTCCCTGCACAGAGACTAGACACAAGACCCACCCAGCTGATCCAGGAGCAGAACATCTTGCCAGAGTGGCACAGCAGGTTTGTCTCCAAGGGTTGCAACAGGAAGAAGTGAAACTCAGAAGCCAGACCTAAGCTGCTATACCCACCTGGATGACGTTGAACTGGGTAGATCCGGACCTGGTGCTAAGGTAAGAACTTTGTCAAAGCGCTAAACCAAAGGTCAGAAAGCAGGGCTATACAAAATGACAAAGAAAAGGGGCAAAATGTGCTCTTAGGCACCAAGCTCACTCAGAACAAACACAGGAGACGATAACATAGAAGACATTGGGAATCACACACCTGAAATCTCTGAAATAATAGCATCTGTTGTAAAGAAACAACTGCAGAAAGGCATAGAGGAAATCAAATCAGAAATAATTTCTGAACTAAAAGAAATAAAACCTATAATAAAAGAAGTACTAAGTGCTTCTAAAGACAATGATAAAGAGGAGAATAGAAAAAAAATCCTTGAATGAGCAACAGAGGAACACAGTAGAATGTACGAAGCAGATTCAAAGTGCTGTACAGGAACTTAAAAGCTCAATCATAAGCTGGCAGCACCATTTCAACGAAAGTGAAAATAGCCCTTCAGACCTCAAAGACACCATTGCAGCTAGTGAAGAGGTAAGGAAAGATCTCTTAATAACAACTAGGATGTGAGAGAAAATAATTCAACATCTGCAAGATGATGCAAAGATGAGCAATGTACGACTAATAGTCATCAGTGAGAAAGAAGGAGTCTGTACATAGGATATAATAAGGGGGAGTTGGGGGTGGCCTGAAAGTGAGAGGAGCGAGGTCAACCGTGAGCTGTCTCCTGCAGCCGGGAGCTGGTAGACTGGGGTGGGACTCTGAATGCGGTGGCTGCAGATGACTGGGAAGTGGCGTTCAGTGTGTGCAGGCATCTTCAGGCTCGGCTGGAGTGCACAGTGATAGCCTGAGAAGATGGGAAAGGGGTGCGAGGTTGTGGTTTGTAGATTACTATCTGTGGGGAAAACTGCAATTCTGGAGTAGCTTCTTTATGGAAATTATACTATCAGAATGGAAGATTGTGAAACAACGGAAGCCGTGTATGTGGCTTCTGTGGAAACTGATAGGAGAGTAAGGAACAGCTCCATCTTTGTGACACTAGAGGCCTACAAGAAGGTGTTGAGTTGCCAAAGCATTATTTTTCATTTACTGATGGCTTTGCTCTTGGGTACAGTGTGAATAACCTTGAATCTTTTCAATGAGTGGAGCTTCTGAAAAAAGGAATTGATAAATTCAAAGACAAAAAAGAGGTTATAATTGTGGTATTAGGAAACACACTTGACCTTTCTGAGCAGAGACAAGTGGATGCTGAGGTGGCACAGCAATGGGCGAAAATCGACAAAGGGAGACTGTGGGAGGCAACCGTTACGGACTGGAAAACCCTGATCGAGCCTTTCACATTTTTCGCCAGCAAACTCTCTCAGCCCCAGCGCAAATCAAGCTTTGCTTTGCCTGGGAGGAAAAATAAAGGAAACTCGAGCTCAGAAAACTAAAAATCAGCGGTTATACAGTTATTAGCTGAGTAGTGTTGCCTATAATTGTGAATAGTGAGTAACATTAATATTTGTTTTTTATTGTTTAAATTTAACACGGGTTATATTACATATTTTCATCATCAGATCAGTTTATTTTTTTTTCAATTCTTTTATTGTTTAAATTTAACAATGGTTATATTACATATTTTCATCATCGGATCAGTT